>APFE031381754.1:54695-128689 GCA_000404065.3 Pinus taeda | reverse complement strand
CATACCTTCTGGTTCATCCTAGATTCTTCTACCAGCTCCAGAATCTCTTTCCCCAAGAAGTGCCATCCTGCCTGGAAGAAGTCAACTGTGAAACCATCCGGGCCTGGAGCAGTACCTTTCTTCATTGCCTTCACAGTTTCCTCTATCTCTTCTAAAGTGGCAACTCTCATCAACGCCTTATTTTGGTCTTCTGTGACTAAGCGAGGAATGGCTGAGCAAATTTCCTGAATTGCATGCATTCTATCAGCTTGGGGTTCACTTAAAATTTCCTTATGGTGGTCCATAAGGACTTGTTCAATTTCAGCTTGCTCAACCACTCTATTCCCATTCTTATCTTTGATAGAAAGAATCATGTTTCTCTGTCTATGTTTGATCATAGCTTGATGAAAGAATTTAGTGTTTCTTTCCCCCTCCCTTAACCACTTTATTCTTGATTTCTGTCGCCAAAGGATTTCTTCCTGCTTCCATCTTTCTTCAAGTTTTCCAAGTATTGCCCCTTCCTTACTGATGCTCTCCTCTGTTTTGCCTTCCAGTATCATTTTTTGTTGAAGAGATTCCATTTATTTTTCTAAATTTTGTTTGTCTTCCATAATATTGCCAAACTCCTCCTTGTTCCAATTTTTTATTCTCCCTTTCAACTCTTTCAGTTTCAACTGGAACGTGTGCATTTTTCCTTTGCCCTATATAGTACTTTGCCTCCACCATTCTTCAACTTTCTTGATGAATTCTGGGTCCCTTAACCAAAAGGCTTCAAAACGGAAAGGTCTTTTGCCCTGGTTCACTTTAATATCCACCTCTAGTCTAATTGGCCAATGATCAAAACCCAAGGAAGGCATGATCTTTGCTTCAACAAAAATATCCTTATTCATGATACTTCCAAATACTAGGAATCGATCAAGCCTGGAAGCAATTTGATTTTTACCCCCCCTCCTGTTATTCCAGGTGCAAATCCCATTGATAGTCTGAATGTCTACTAGTCTTAGATCCTCTATCAGTTCGTTGAACTTGTCCATGAAGTGATCCATCTTCCTTATCCCTCCTTTCTTTTCTTCTAAGGATCTGATTAAATTAAAATCGCCACCTATTATCCAGGCAGCTTCTAGATATAACCTACGAATGATTTTCATACTGTTTAGGAAGTTTTCTTTTTCACCGGGGGAAGGAGGTCCATAAACCCCTGAAATAACAACCTGCTCCTTAGTTCCTACTATTCTACCCAGGCCAGTAAGGACTCTACTCATACTGGTCCAGCTATCTAAGATAATATCATTCGAGTTCCACAAAATTGCAATACCTCCTGCAGAGCCAATGGCATCTTGCCCCATAACTTCATAATGCAGTTTATTCTTGTCAATTATTTCTTCAATTTGTTGAACAGAAATTTTTGTCTCCTGTAAAATCATAATGCTAGGCTTTTCTTTTTTCAGTTTTTCTTTCATATACCTTTGTTTACCCTTACTATTCAGGCCCCTAATATTCCAAGATCACAATCATTTAAAACTTTTGGAAGGAGGGGAAGAATACCTCTAACAGAGGTATCACTTTGCCTGAGTTTATCAACGTTTCTCCCACAATCTGGATAGTTTCACTCATCGGTTTCCGGCCTCGTTTCCTACTGTTTTTTCCAGAGCCATCCATTCCCGTCTGTCCATTCCCTTGATCAATTCCTGTCATTATATGCTTGTCCGAGATCTCCCCTTTTTTTTCCTTATATTTCTGGAATACTTCCTTGTACAATTGTTTCTGCTTCTCGGGTATGAATCTGCTATCTATATATTTCCATTCTTGGATTAACTGTTTCATGATTATCTCCTCCTCAATTTCATCTTCGACTTGGTTTTCCACATCCATCAGGGATTGTATTACCGTATCTTCCATCTTTCCTTCCGCCCGTTCTCCAGTAATTTGTCCTGAGTTTGCGTCCTTACCCTTATTTTCTCTTGCAATGTCCATTGGAGTATTCCCAGGGTCCTCG
Source organism: Pinus taeda (assembly GCA_000404065.3). NCBI lineage: Eukaryota > Viridiplantae > Streptophyta > Pinopsida > Pinales > Pinaceae > Pinus > Pinus taeda. The sequence continues at coordinate 126,714 of APFE031381754.1, read as the reverse complement.
TCGTCCTCCAGATTGACTTCGTAATCTTCATTTTCAGTCTGAAGAGCCTGAAACTTGTTTTGACTTATTGTGATACTGGGTTTTTCTTGAGGTTGGGTTCTTGGTCTTTCGTGACTCTGTCTCTTTCTCCTTGTGACCTGTTGAAAACCCCTATCAGTCTCCTCCATTTTTCTTGTATTTCTCTGGTGTTCCTCCTGACTTCTTTTCGATTCCTCCTCCTTATTCAGCGGGCATTGTCTATATAGGTGGCCATATTCATGGCATTTTCGGCACCTAAATGGGATGTGTTCGTAGTCTATTGGTTGTTGCCACACATCATCATGATATTCCAGCTCAATATTATCTGGGAGGGGTTCGGCCAGATTCATGTAGACACAGATCCTTGCATATGAGTTATATTTGCCTCATTTTGTAGCTTCTGCGGCTTTCACAAAGCTCCCGATTGAATTCCCTATTCCTTCCAAAATTTCAGGGTCCCAGAATTCATCGGGGAGTCCAAACAGTCTAACCCAGATTGGGGCTTCCAGCAGCTTTTCCTTCTCTGGGTTGTATCTTTCCTCCCATTATTTCATGAATAAGCCTGCATTGTTCATGAAATACGGTCCTTCTTCAAAGATCCTGTTCCTGTCCTCCAGATTCGTGAAGATAGCTGTGAAAAACCCTTGTGCTCCCAACTTCAGGTCTATGTGACCTCTAGGTTTCCATATTTGTTCAATCCATTTGTATAGCTCTTTCTCCGGAGGCCAATAGCCTATGAATTTGCATATCAGGGCATGGTCCTTCATGTAGCAGTTGTATTCCTCAAGCTTGTTATTGGGGATGACATATCTTGGCTATTTTTGTGCCCTAGGTAGGCATTTTCCTCTCATCCTTTTCTGCCACAGGTTGCCCATTACTGGGGCGTAGCTTTCCTTCTGATTCTGCTGCATTTCGCTTGCACTAGTCTCCCCCGTTACGACGTTCTTGAAGGAGGGGATCTCTCCCCTCCCCGTTGGATTTTCCATTTCCCCCCTCAGCCCTTGCCTCTTAGGAATTAACCCTAGCTAATGCTGAAGAAAATTACTTACCTGAAATGCAGGAGCTACTCTCACCTACTCCCCGGCCTGCCCACTGCAACTAATCTCTCGCCCGCATTCGTCGCCGATCAGACCCATTTGCTGCGCCGTCTGCCATCGGAATAATAGTCGAATGTTTTAAGAATCTTAAACATCTTGTAGAAAATGAAAAAGATTCAAAAATTAAATGTCTTAGAATGGCTAGAGGAGGAGAATTCACATCAAAATAATTTGATGAATTCTATAAAGAACATGGAATCGAAAGAGAGCTCTCGGCTGCTAGAACACCTAAACAAAATGGGGTAGTTGAAAGGAGAAATCGAGTTGTTCAAGAAATGGCTAAAACTATGTTACTAACAACTGGCTTGCAACCAAAATTTTGGAATGAAGCAGTTGGGACAACAGTTTATACCTTGAATCGACTCAACTAAGACCAAATAACGAGAATAATCCTTATGAATTATGGAAAGGAAGACCTGCTTCAGTAAAATACTTCAAGATTTTTGGAAGCAAATGCTTCACAAATATCAATGACGACTCACCATGAAAATTTGATTGTTGGGTTGACAAAGGAATATTTCTTGGGTATTATACCAGAAGAAAAGCTTACAAGTTCTACAATAATTGACTACAGAAAATAGTGGAAATTATTGGTGTGAATATTGATGAAAGGCTTCCAAAAAATAAAATTGAAGATCATGAAGCTGAACCCTTTATTGAAGAAAGTGAAGAAGAACATGAAAAGGAAGAAAAAGATCAAGAAAAAAAAACAAAAAGAATCATCTCAAACTCCTTTAAAAGTGAATTTACTCTAAAAGAATCACCTTGAAGAGAAGATTATTGGAAATATAGATGAAGGGATAAAAACCCAAAGAAGGATGACAAGTACACCAAAGAGAAATGATGTTGCTCTCTTATCTATGATAGAACCAACATTTTTTGCTCAAGCAAGTAAGGATACTCATTGGATGGAAGCCACGGAAGAAGAAATTCCTCAAATTGAGAAAAATGAGACATGGGAGCTGCTACCTCATCCAAAAGATAAAAATATAATTGGAACTAAGTGGGTGTTAAAAAAAATGAATAAAGATGGACAAATCATCAGAAATAAGGAAAGACTTGTCTGTAAAGGTTATTCACAGATTGAAGGAATCGATTTTGAAGAAACCTTTGCACCAGTAGCTTGTATGGAAGCTATAAGGATGTTCTTGGCATTTTCATGCTCAAAAGGATTCAAAGTCTATCAAATGGATGTAAAATCAACATTTCTGAATGGGGAACTCAAGGAAGAAGTCTACATGGAGAAACCAAAAGGTTTTGATCTAGCAGAAGCAAAAGACTTTGTATGTAAGTTGAAAAAGGCATTATACGGTTTGAAACAAGCTCCTAGAGCATGTAGGTTTTAACCCCATACATAAATTACCTGCATATGAATTCTAAAATACAGAAAATAAACAATGCGAGAGCATAACACATAAAACACATATACATAGAGATTTTCCCCTGGATCCCAAAACCGGGACTACGAGCTTGATTTTTCATTATTTTCCTTTCAATGTTACAATACATATTTATACATGCTGAAGCATCCAATACCATGGACCGAAAACCATCACGTCAAAAACCATGGACCGAAAACCATCACGTCAAAAATCATGTGCGAGAAATCATGCACAAAACCATAGGTAGGTCCATTGAACCTAATATAGGGTCCAAAAACAAAATTTTAGAGTGGGGTTACTTGCACCCCTCAAACCCCTTGTGATTCCCCCCGCTACGCAATCGACGTAACAAAGGGGGGGCTCTGCCCCCCTTCTAACCCCCTGGTTAACTACATGGGCTAGTCGTAGAAAGAATATAACACAACCCAACATTCTCCCACTTGTTTTTTTCTTTCCATAGGGGGCCACAAGAGAGCTTAGTCATTTATCTAGTCCTACAATGCCCATTATTTCTTTACACCAAGACAACTTCTCAGAGCTCATAGATTTTGTCAATGCATCTGCAACATTCTTCAAAGTGTCCACCTTTACCAACAACACCTTTTTGTCTTCTATCATATCCCTCACAAAGTGATACTGAACATCAATGTTCTTTGTCTTTGAATGATATGCGGGGTTCTTTGCCAAGAAAATTGCAATTTGGCTGTCACAATCTATCCTTATAGCTCCCTATACTAACGCCAAACTTGAACACAATCTCTGCAACCAAACTGCTTCCTTGCTTACATGAGTGGCTGTCATGTATTCTGCCTTTGTAGTTGATGGTGCCACTATAGATTGTTTCTTCCTCATCCAACTGACTACACCTCCAAATAGGTTAAACACATACCCACTTGTAGATCTTCTTTTATCTAGATCTCCAGCCCAGTCCGCATCAACAAAGCCATGAATATCCAACACTCTCTCCAATCCTGGTCTTCCTTGGTAGCAAAAGCCATAATCACTAGTGCCACGCAAATACTTGAAAACCCACTTCACTGTTGTCTAGTGCTCCTTCCCCGGTTTTGACATAAACCTGCTTAATACTCCCACTGCATTTACAATGTCTAGTCTAGTACATACCATTGCATACATCAGGCTACCGACTGCACTTGCATATGGAATAGGGGACATGTCCTCTTCCTCTTCTTGTGCCTTAGGACACTGTTCAGAAGATAACCTCACACCTTCAGGAATAGGAACCTTCACCGATTTACTATCCTGCATATTAAACCTCTGCATTATTGTCTCGACATACTTACTCTAGTTTAACCAGAGCTTCCTCTTTGCATGGTCTCTTTTAATTTCCATGCCCAAAATATAGTTTGCAACACCAAGATCTTTCATGTCGAATTTGGAGGACAATTCGGTCTTCAAATCTTGGATAATTTCTTTGTCATTTCCAACCAGCAACATATCATACACATAGAAGAACAGATAAATAACACGGTCACCAATTAATTTAAAATACACACAGTGATCTGCTTTGCTTCTGTTGAAGCCAAGTCCTCGTATAAATGTATCAAATTTCTGATACCACATTCTTGGTGACTATTTTAACCCATACATAGAATTTTTTAACTTGCATACCATTTCTTTCATACCCTTCACCACAAAACCTTCAGGGTTCTTCATGTAGATCTACTCTTCCAGATCCCCATGAAAAAATTCTATCTTCACATCCATCTGTTCTACCTCAAAATCAAAAGTAGTAACAATAGATAAAAGTAATCTAATAGAAGTTACCTTGGCAACAAGAGAAAAAATATGACCAAAATCAATTCCCGACACCTGGGAATAACCTTTATCTACCAACCAAGCTTTGTATTTCTCCACCTTTCCTTCTGCATTTGTCTTCTTCTTGAACACCCATTTGCTGCCAATGGGTTTCCTTCCAGCTGGCAACTCCACTAGATCCCAAGCCTCAATTTTGTGCAAAGATGCCATTTCATCAACCATGGCCTCTTTCCAGAGTTTTCCATCCTCTGAATCCACTGCTTCCTTCACAGTTCTGGGATCATCATCAGTAACAGACAAAGCAAAATTTGAACAAAAAGCAGATGGATTATACCTTTCTAGTTGCCTTCTTTCTCGAATTGATCTTCTCACAGCCGGAGTTTGTGGCTCTTCATCTTCTGATTCCTCCTCTACTACAGAGTCTGATTCTTCCTCCTTTAGTTCAAACTCTATCTTCTGAGGTTCCTTTGGTTGGACTTCATGTTTAATAACATCTTTCACTTCTCTGAACACCAGATCTCGGCTGTACTCAATCTTTCTTGTTACTGGGTTCCAAAGCTTATAACCCTTTAAACCATCCTTATACCCAATAAAGATGCACTTTTCAGATTTACTATCCAACTTGGTTCGTTTCTCCTTTGGAACATGTACATATGCACCACATCCAAATACCCTCAGATGTGAAAGAGAGGGTTTCTTACCAGTCCATACTTCTTGTGGAGTCTTATCCTCCAACACTGATGAAGGTGACCTGTTGACCAGGTAACATGCAGTATCCACCGCCTCTGCCCAGAATTCCTGTCCTAACCCGACACCACTGAGCATGCTTCTTTCCCTTTCCATCAATGTCTTGTTCATTCTTTCTGCAACTCCATTTTTCTGAGGTGTATATGGAGTAGTCTTCTGCCGTGCTATACCGCACTTCTTACAAAATTCTTCAAATTCCTTGCTGCAGAATTCTCCACCATTATCTGTCCTCAGTACCTTTATCTTCTTCTCTGTCTAATTTTCCACCAGAGCCTTAAATTCTTTAAACCTGTCAAAGACTTCAGATTTCTTCTTAAGGAAATATATCCATGTATTCCTTGAGAAGTCATCTATAAATGATACATAGTACACAGACTTACCCAGTGATGGAACTTTCACAGGTCCAAACACATCACTGTGCACAAGCTCTAATATTTGTTTCATCCTCTTACTGCCAGAGGGGAAACTCACCCGATTCTGCTTCCCATATACACAATTTTCACATAAATCAAAATCCAGAGAGCTATTACTCATACCTTCTACCATACCTTTACCGTGAAGTATTCGAAGGCCCTTCTCTCAAATATGTCCAAGCCTTTGATGCCACAACATGGTCTTCTGTCCAGAGACCACTAGATTTTCTGCTCCACTTTCAGGAACCACAGAACTATTGCACCTATCAACAATAGTGCTACCTTATAGCTTGTATAGAGTTCCAATTTGAAATCCCCACATCAATACCAGTGCCCCCCAAACCATCTTACAGGTATCCTTCTCGAACACTGTTTTTACACCTGCATTTTCTAGCTTGCTTACAGAAATCAGATTTCTGGCTAATACAGGAATATGCAGAACATCTGGAAGTGTTCTAACCCTTCCACCTTGCAACTTCAACTTTACTTTTCTGTGACCAATGATTCTAGCCTTCTTATCATCCCCCAAGAAGACATCACCACCATCATATTTCTCATACTCACAGAACCACTCTCTATGGGGAGTGAAGTGAAATGATGCACCTGAGTCAATCAACCATGCTTCATGATCTACATATGTACTTGAAGAATCCAATTACACATCCTCACCTTCATCTTAGGTGGTTTTAACCTCTGCAGAAGGAGCATCATCAGATCCCTTTCCTTTATCAAGATCTTTAGATTTATAGTCCCTTTTGTAGTTCGCTTCCTTTCCGCATTTCCAACACACTACCTTTACAAGTTTACCTGGAGATTTAGATCTCCCTTTAGATTCAGATCTCCCACTTGATGACTTAATTTTTTTTTTGTTCTGGGACTATCCTCATACAGACAAGGCATCACCATTTTGGCTCTCCATATTTTTCCATCTCATCTCCTCCGTTAGTAAGGATGAGACTGTTTCATCAAACTGCAAGGCAGTTGAATTGCTACCTATTGCAATAAGCAGACTATCCCACGAATATGGTAGAGAACACAACAAACTAATGCACTTATCTTCATCTGAAATTTTGATATCAACAGACAATAACTAACTTACCACAATATTAAATGCATTTAGATGCTCTGTCACCGAGTGTCCATCTTTCATCCTCTTGTTATATAGCCTTCTCTGTAGGAACAATTTATTCACCATAGACTTAGATTGGTACAAAGTCCATAGCTTGTCCCACAAAGCATTCGTCGTAGCTTCCCCAGATACATTCAACAATACTGATTCTGAGACACACAATCGTATTGTGCTCTTTGCCTTCCGATCCAACTTCTTCCATTCTTCATTAGACACTCTCGTTGGTTTAGTATCTGGATCTACCGTGATCCACTGCTCTTTATCCTCCATCTTGATTTTCCACAACTCAAAACTCTGACCATTAAATTTCTCGATCTCTATCTTTCCACTGTTCACCATATTCTTTCACTACCAGAATCGATCCCGTAGATCTCCCACTGAAAAGGGTCTACCACAGGCTCGAGTGAAGCCCCTCAACAAAAAAAGCATCCCCTTGAAGCCAAAATAGCTCTAATACCAAATGTAGGTTTTAACCCCGTACATAAATGACCTACATACAAATTCTAAAACACATATATGCAGAGATTTTCCCTTGGATTCCATAACCAAGACTACCAGCGTGATTTTTCATTTCTTTCCTTTCAATGTTACAATACATATTTATACATGGCGAAGCATCCAATACCATGGACAGAAAATCATCATGTCAAAAACCATGTGAGAAAAATCCTGCACAAAGCCATAGGTAGGTTCGACCAACCTAATATAGGGTCCAAAACCAAACTTTTCCAGGGCACTGCCTCAGATCCCATAGAGTGGGGTTACCTGCAGCCCTCAAACCCCCTGCTATGCAATCAGCCAACGAATGGGGGGCTTTGCCCCACTTATAACCCCCCTGTTAACTATGTGGGCTGGTCATTGAAAGAATATAACACAACCCAACAGAGCATGGTACGCAAGATTGGATCACTATCTACAACAAAAAAACTTCAAAAAGGGGGTCATAGGAAGTAATCTCTAAATGAAGATAGATGGGGATAAATTACTAATCACCCTTGTATATGTTCATGATCTGATTTTTTGCTAGAAATGATGATGAAATGAGCCATGAGTTTTCTCAAAATATGTCAAAAGAATTCAAAATGTCAATGATTGGTGAGCTATCCTACTTCCTATGACTACAAGTATCACAAACCATATCATGCATGTTTATCTCTCAAACAAAATATCTCAAAGATATGCTTAAGATGTGCACTTATGAGCACACCGATGACCACAAACTAAAAACTAAGAAAAGATGATGATCCACCCTTGTAGATGCAACTCTTTATAGGTCAATAATTGGAGCTCTCTTATGCTTAACTAATACAAGGCCCAACATTATGCAAGCAGTGGGAATGGTGGGAAGATTTCAATCATCTCCTAAGCAAGCCCACATGTTTGTTGTGAAAAGAATTCTCAGATACTTGAAAGGAACCCTTGACTTTGGTCTTTGATATCCCAAAAGGACAAATACTACAGTGACAACTTATACTGATGTTGATTGGGCTGTGTTATATTCTTTCGATGACTAGCCCACGTAGTTAACTGGGGGTTAGAAGGGGGGCAGAGCCACCCCTTCTTTGCAACGATTGCGTAGTTGGGGGGGGCATCACATGGGGTTTGAGGGGTGCAAGTAACCCCACTCCATGGAGTCCGGGGCATCGCCTTGGAAAATTTTGTTTTTGGACCCTATATTAGGTTGGACATACCTACCTATGGTTTTGTGCATGATTTTTCACACATGGTTTTAGACACGATGGTTTTTGGTCCATCATTTTGAACGCGATGGTTTTGAGTCCATGGTATTGGATGCTTCGGCATGTATAAATATGTATTATAACATTGAGAGAAACATAATGAAAAATCAAGTTGGTAGTCCCGGTTTTGGGATCCAGGGGAAATCTCTGTGTATATGTGTTTTATGTGTTATGCTGTTGCATTGTTTATTTTCTGTGTTTTAGAATTTGTATGCAGGTAATTTCTGTACAGGGTTAAAACCTACATTTGGAATCAAAGCTGTTTTGGCTTCAAGGGGACGCCTTTGTTGCTGAGGGGTTTCACTCGAGCCTATGGTAGACCCTATTTGGTGGGAGATCTGCGAGATCAATTCTGGTGGTGAAAGAAGATGGCAAGAAGTGGAAAGATAGAGATTGAGAAATTTAATGGTTAGAGTTTTGAGTTGTGGAAACTCAACATGGAGGATTTGTTGGTGGATAAAGATTAGTGAATTGCGGTAGATCCATGTACTAAACCAACGGGAGTGTCTGATGAAGAAATGAATAAGTTGGATCGAAAGGCAAAGAGCACAATACGATTATGTGTCTCAGATTCAGTATTGTTGAATGTATCAGGGGAAGCTGTGGCGAAGGTTTTGTGGGACAAGTTAGGGACTTCGTACCAATTTAAGTCTCTAGTGAATAAACCGTTCTTGTAGAAAAAGTTTTATAACCTGAGGATGAAGATGGAGAAACGGTGACAGAGCATCTGAACGCATTTAATACTGTGGTAAGTCAGTTATTATATGTTGATATTAAAATTTCAGATGAAGATAAGTGCATTAGTTTGTTGTGTTCTCTACCAAATTCATGGGATACTCTAGTTATTGCAATAGGTAGCAATGCAACTGCCTTGTAGTTTGACGAAATAGTCTTATCCTTACCAACAGAGGAGATGAGATGGAAAAATATGGAGAGTCATAATGGTGATGCCTTGTCTATATGAGGACGGTCCCAGAATAGGAACAAAAATAAGTCATCGAGTGGGAGATCTAAATCTAGAGGGAGATATAAATCTCCAAGAAAACCTGTAAAGGTGGTGTGCTGGAAATGTGGAAAGGAAGGGAACTACAAAAGGGACCGTAAGTCTAAATCTCCTGACAAAGGAAAGGGATCTAATGATGCTACTTCTGCAGAGGCGAAAACCACCTCAGATGAAGGTGGGGATGTGTGCTTGGCTTCTTCAAGTACACATGTAGATGATGAGGCATGGTTGATTGACTCAGGTGCATCCTTCCACTTCACTCCCCATAGAGAGTGGTTTTGAGAGTATGAGAAATATGATGGTGGTGATGTCTTCTTAGGGGATGATAGGAAGGCTAGAATCATTGGTCGCGGAAAAGTAAAGTTGAATTTGCAAGGTGGAAGGGTTAGAACATTTCTGGGTGTTCTACATATTCTTGCATTGGCCAGAAATCTAATTTCTGTAAGAAAGTTGGATGATGCAAGTGTAAAAAAAGTGTTCGAGAAGGATACCTGCAAGATGGTTCGGGGAGCACTGGTATTGATGCATGGAGTTCGGATTGGAACTCTGTACAAGATGCAAGGTAGCACTGTTGTTGACGGGTGCAACACTTCCATGGTTCATGAAAGTGGAGCAGAAAATCTAGTGGTCTCTGGAGAGAAGACCATGTTGTGGCATCAAAGGCTTGGACATATTGGAGAGAAAGGCCTTCAAATACTTCATGGTAAATGTATGGTAGAAGGTATGAGTAATAACTCTCTGAATTCCACCTCTGCTATAGAGTCTTATTCTTCCTCCTTTAGCTCAAACTCTATCTTCTGAGGTTCCTTTGGTTGGACTTCATGTTTAATAACATCTTTTACCTCTCTAAACACCACATCTCGGCTATACTCAATCTTCCTTGTTACTGGGTTCCAAAGCTTATAACCCTTTAAACCATCCTTATACCCAATAAAGATGCACTTTTCAGATTTACTATCCAACTTGGTTCATTTATCCTTTGGAACATGTACATATGCATCACATCCAAATACCCTCAGATGTGAAAGAGATGGTTTCTTACTAGTCCATACCTCTTGTGGAGTGTTATCCTCCAACACTGATGAAGGTGATATGTTGACCAGGTAACATGTTGTCTCCACCACCTCTGCCTAGAATTCCTGTCCTAACCTAACACCACTGAGCATGCTTCTTTCCCTTTCCATCAATGTCTTGTTCATTCTTTCTGCAACTCCATTTTTCTGAGGTGGATATGAAGTAGTCTTCTACCGTGCTATACCGCACTTCTTACAAAATTCTTCAAATTCCTTACTGCAAAACTCTCCACCGTTATTTGTCCTTGGCACCTTTATCTTCTTCTCTGTCTGTTTTTCCACCAGAGCCTAAAATTCTTTGAACCTGTGAAAGACTTCAGATTTCTTCTTAAGGAAATATATCCATGTATTCCTTGAGAAGTCATCTATATATGATACATAGTACACAAACCTACTCAGTGATGGAACCGTCACAACTCCAAACACGTCACTTTGCACAAGCTCTAATATCTGTTTCACCCTCTTACCACCAGAGGGGAAACTCACTCGATTCTGCTTCCCGTATACACAATTTTCACATAAATCAAAATCCAGAGAGCTATTACTCATACCTTCTACCATACCTTTACCGTGAAGTATTCGAAGGCCCTTCTCTCAAATATGTCCAAGCCTTTGATGCCACAACATGGTCTTCTGTCCAGAGACCACTAGATTTTCTGCTCCACTTTCAGGAACCACAGAACTATTGCACCTATCAACAATAGTGCTACCTTATAGCTTGTATAGAGTTCCAATTTGAAATCCCCACATCAATACCAGTGCCCCCCAAACCATCTTACAGGTATCCTTCTCGAACACTGTTTTTACACCTGCATTTTCTAGCTTGCTTACAGAAATCAGATTTCTGGCTAATACAGGAATATGCAGAACATCTGGAAGTGTTCTAACCCTTCCACCTTGCAACTTCAACTTTACTTTTCTGTGACCAATGATTCTAGCCTTCTTATCATCCCCCAAGAAGACATCACCACCATCATATTTCTCATACTCACAGAACCACTCTCTATGGGGAGTGAAGTGAAATGATGCACCTGAGTCAATCAACCATGCTTCATGATCTACATATGTACTTGAAGAATCCAATTACACATCCTCACCTTCATCTTAGGTGGTTTTAACCTCTGCAGAAGGAGCATCATCAGATCCCTTTCCTTTATCAAGATCTTTAGATTTATAGTCCCTTTTGTAGTTCGCTTCCTTTCCGCATTTCCAACACACTACCTTTACAAGTTTACCTGGAGATTTAGATCTCCCTTTAGATTCAGATCTCCCACTTGATGACTTAATTTTTTTTTTGTTCTGGGACTATCCTCATACAGACAAGGCATCACCATTTTGGCTCTCCATATTTTTCCATCTCATCTCCTCTGTCAGTAAGGATGAGACTGTTTCATCAAACTGCAAGGCAGTTGAATTGCTACCTATTGCAATAAGCAGACTATCCCACGAATATGGTAGAGAACACAACAAACTAATGCACTTATCTTCATCTGAAATTTTGATATCAACAGACAATAACTAACTTACCACAATATTAAATGCATTTAGATGCTCTGTCACCGAGTGTCCATCTTTCATCCTATGGTTATATAGCCTTTTCTGTAGGAACAATTTATTCACCATAGACTTAGATTGGTACAAAGTCCATAACTTGTCCCTCAAAGCATTCGTCGTAGCTTCCCCAGATACATTCAACAATACTGATTCTGAGACACACAATGGTATTGTGCTCTTTGCCTTCCGATCCAACTTCTTCCATTCTTCATTAGACACTCTCGTTGGTTTAGTATCTGGATCTACCATGATCCACTGATCTTTATCCTCCATCTTGATTTTCCACAACTCAAAACTCTGACCATTAAATTTCTCGATCTCTATCTTTCCACTGTTCACCATATTCTTTCACTACCAGAATCGATCCCGTAGATCTCCCACTGAACAGGGTCTACCACAGGCTCGAGTGAAGCCCCTCAACAAAAAAGGCATCCCCTTGAAGCCAAAATAGCTCTAATACCAAATGTAGGTTTTAACCCCGTACATAAATTACCTACATACAAATTCTAAAACACATATATGCAGAGATTTTCCCCTGGATTCCATAACCAAGACTACCAGCGTGATTTTTCATTTCTTTCCTTTCAATGTTACAATACATATTTATACATGGCGAAGCATCCAATACCATGGACAGAAAACCATCATGTCCAAAACCATGTGAGAAAAATCATGCACAAAGCCATAGGTAGGTTCGACCAACCTAATATAGGGTCCAAAACCAAACTTTTCCGGGGCACTGCCTCAGATCCCATAGAGTGGGGTTACCTGCAGCCCTCAAACCCCCTGCTATGCAATCGGCCAACGAATGGGGGGCTTTGCCCCACTTACAACCCCTCTGTTAACTATGTGGGCTGGTCATCGAAAGAATATAAAACAACCCAATAGAGCATGGTACGCAAGATTAGATCACTATCTACAACAACAAAACTTCAAAAAGGGGGTCAGAGGAAGTAATCTCTAAATGAAGATGGATGGGGATAAATTACTAATCACCCTTGTGTATGTTCATGATCTGATTTTTTGCTAGAAATGATGATGAAATGAGCCATGAGTTTTCTCAAAATATGTCAAAAGAATTCAAAATGTCAATGATTGGTGAGCTATCCTACTTCCTATGACTACAAGTATCACAAACCATAGCATGCATGTTTATCTCTCAAAGAAAATATCTCAAAGATATGCTTAAGATGTGCACCTATGAGCACACCGATGACCACAAACTAAAAACTAAGAAAAGATGATGATCCACCCTTGTAGATGCAACTCTTTATAGGTCAATAATTGGAGCTCTCTTATGCTTAACTACTACAAGGCCCAACATTATGCAAGCAGTGGGAATGGTGGGAAGATTTCAATCATCTCCTAAGCAAGCCCACATGTTTGTTGTGAAAATAATTCTCAGATACTTGAAAGGAACCCTTGACTTTGGTCTTTGATATCCCAAAAGGACAAATACTACAGTGACAACTTATACCAATGTTGATTGGGCTGTGTTATATTCTTTCGATGACTAGCCCACGTAGTTAACTGGGGGGTTAGAAGGGGGGCAGAGCCACCCCTTCTTTGCACCGATTACGTAGTTGGGGGGGGGGTCACATGGGGTTTGAGGGGTACAAGTAACCCCACTCCATGGATTCCGGGGCATCGCCTTGGAAAATTTTGTTTTTGGACCCTATATTAGGTTGGATGTACCTACCTATGGTTTTGTGCATGATTTTTCACACATGGTTTTGGACACGATGGTTTTTGGTCCATCGTTTTGAACGCGATGGTTTTGAGTCCATGGTATTGGATGCTTTGGCATGTATAAATATGTATTATAACATTGAGAGAAACATAATGAAAAATCAAGTTGGTAGTCCCGGTTTTGGGATCCAGGCGAAATCTCTGTGTATATGTGTTATGTTGTCGCATTGTTTATTTTCTGTGTTTTAGAATTTGTATGCAGGTAATTTCTGTACGGGGTTAAAACCTACATTTGGAATCAAAGCTGTTTTGGCTTCAAGGGGACGCCTTTGTTGCTGAGGGGTTTCACTCGAGCCTATGGTAGACCCTATTTAGTGGGAGATCTGCGAGATCAATTCTGGTGGTGAAAGAAGATGGCAAGCAGTGGAAAGATAGAGATTGAGAAATTTAATGGTTAGAGTTTTGAGTTGTGGAAACTCAACATGGAGGATTTGTTGGTAGATAAAGATTAGTGAATTGCGGTAGATCCATGTACTAAACCAACGGGAGTGTCTGATGAAGAAATGAATAAGTTGGATCGAAAAGCAAAGAGCACAATACGATTATGTGTCTCAGATTCAGTATTGTTGAATGTATTAGGGGAAGCTGTGGCGAAGGTTTTGTGGGACAAGTTAGGGACTTCGTACCAATTTAAGTCTCTGGTGAATAAACTGTTCTTGTAGAAAATGTTTTATAACCTGAGGATGAAGATGGAGAACCGGTGACAGAGCATCTGAACGCATTTAATACTGTGGTAAGTCAGTTATTATATGTTGATATTAAAATTTCAGATGAAGATAAGTGCATTAGTTTGTTGTGTTCTCTACCAAATTCGTGGGATAGTCTAGTTATTGCAATAGGTAGCAATGCAACTGCCTTGTAGTTTGACGAAATAGTCTTATCCTTACCGACAGAGGAGATGAGATGGAAAAATATGGAGAGTCATAATGGTGATGCCTTGTCTATATGAGGACGGTCCCAGAATAGGAACAAAAATAAGTCATCGAGTGGGAGATCTAAATCTAGAGGGAGATCTAAATTTCCAAGAAAACCTGTAAAGGTGGTGTGCTGGAAATGCGGAAAGGAAGGGAACTACAAAAGGGACCATAAGTCTAAAGCTCCTGACAAAGGAAAGGGATCTAATGATGCTACTTCTGCAGAGGTGAAAACCACCTCAGATGAAGGTGGGGATGTGTGCTTGGCTTCTTCAAGTACACATGTAGATGATGAGGCATGGTTGATTGACTCAGGTGCATCCTTCCACTTCACTCCCCATAGAGAGTGGTTTTGAGAGTATGGGAAATATGATGGTGGTGATGTATTCTTAGGGGATGATAGGAAGGCTAGAATCATTGGTTGTGGAAAAGTAAAGTTGAATTTGCAAGGTGGAAGGGTTAGAACAGTTCCGGGTGTTCTACATATTCTTGCATTGGCCAGAAATCTAATTTCTGTAAGAAAGTTGGATGATGCAAGTGTAAAAAAAGTGTTCGAGAAGGATACCTGTAAGATGGTTCGGGGAGCACTGGTATTGATGTAGGGAGTTCGGATTGGAACTCTGTACAAGATGCAAGGTAGCACTGTTGTTGATGGGTGCAACACTTCCATGGTTCATGAAAGTGGAGCAGAAAATCTAGTGGTCTCTGGAGAGAAGACCATGTTGTGGCATCAAAGGCTTGGACATATTGGAGAGAAGGGCCTTCAAATACTTCATGGTAAATGTATGGTAGAAGGTATGAGTAATAACTCTCTGGATTTTGATTTCTGTGAAAATTGTGTATATGGGAAGAAGAAGAAGAATTGGGTGAGTTTCTCCTCTTGTGGTAAGAGAGCGAACATATATTGGAGCTTGTGCATAGTGATGTGTTTGGACCTATGAATGTTCCATCACTGGGTAAGTCTGTGTACTATGTATCATTTATAGATGAATTCTCAAGGAAAATATGGATATATTTCGTTATGAAGAAATCTGAAATCTTTGACAGGTTTAAAGAATTTAAGGCTCTCGTGGAAAACCCGACAAAGAAGAAGATAAAGGTGCTGAGGAAAGATAACGATGGAGAGTTTTGCAGTAAGGAATTTGAAGAAATCTGTCAAAAGTGTGGTATAGCATAGCATAAGACTACTCCATATACACCTCAGCAAAATGGAGTTCCAGAAAGAATGAACAAGACGTTGATGGGAAGGGCAAGAAGCATGCTCAGTGGTGCTAGGTTAGGACAAGAATTCTGGGCAGAGGCGGTGGAGACTGCATGTTACCTAGTCAATAGATCACCTTCATCAACATTGTAAGATAAGACTCCAAAAGAGGTATGGATTAGTAAGAAACCTTCTCTTTCACATCTGAGGGTGTTTGGATGTGATGCATATGTACATGTTCCAAAGGAGAAAAGAACCAAGTTGGATAGTAAATCTGAAAAGTGCATCTTTATTGGGTATAAGGATGGTTTAAAGGGTTATAAGATTTGGAACCCAGTAACAAGGAAGGTTGTGTAAAACCGAGATGTGGTGCTCAGAGAGGTGAAAGATGTTATTAAACATGAAGTCCAACCAAAGGAACTTGAGAAGATAGATTTTGAGCTAAAGGAGGAAGAATTAGACTCTACAGCAGAGGAGGAATTAGAAGATGAAGAGCCAAAAACTCCAGGTGTGAGAAGATCAGTTCGAGAAAGAAGGTAGCCAGAAAGGTATAGTCCATCTGCTTTCTGTTCAAATTTTTCTTTATCTATTACTGATGATGATCCCAGAACTATGAAGGAAGAAATAGATTCAGAGGATGGAAAACTCTGGAAAGAGCCAATGGTTGATGAAATGACATCTTTGCACAAAAATGAGGCTTGGGATCTGGTGGAGTTGCCCGCTGGAAGGAAACCCATTGGCAGCAAATGGGTGTTCAAGAAGAAGACAAATGCAAAAGGAAAGGTGGAGAAATGCAAAGCTTGGTTGGTAGCAAAAGGTTATTCCTAGGTGCCGGGAATTGATTTTGGTGATATTTTTTCTCCTGTTGTTAAGGTAACTTCTATTTGATTACTTTTATCTGTTGTTGCTACTTTTGACTTTGAGGTAGAACAGATGGATGTGAAGACAACGTTTCTTTACAGGGATCTAGAAGAGGAGATCTACATGAAGCAACCTGAAGGTTTTGTGGTGAAGGGTAAGAAATAACTGGTATGCAAGTTAAAGAAGTCTCTGTATGGGTTAAAATAGTCACCAAGGATGTGGTATCCTAAATTTGATACATTTATACTGGGACTTGGCTTCAACAGAAGCAAAGCAGATCACTGTATGTATTTTAAATTAATTGGTGATCATGTTATTTATCTGGTCTTGTATGTGGTTGGTATGTTGTTGGTTCGAAATGATAAAGAAATTATCCAGGATTTGAAGACCCATTTTTCCTCTAAATTCGACATGAAAGATCTTGGTGCTGCAAACTATATTTTGAGCATGGAAATTAAAAGAGATCGGACAAAGAGGAAGCTCTAGTTAAACCAAAGGAAGTATGCCCAGACAATATTGTAGAGGTTTAATATGCATGATAGTAAACTAGTGAAGGTTCCTATTCCTGTAGGTGTAAAGTTATCTGCTGAAAAGTGTCCCAAGACACAAGAAGAGGAAGAGGACATGTCCCGTGTTCCATATGAAAGTGCAGTCGGTAGCCTGATGTATGCGATGGTCTGTACCAGAACAGACATTGCACATGCAGTGGGATTATTGAGCAGGTTTAAGTCAAAACTAGGGAAGGAGCACTAGACTGCTGTGATGCGGGTTTTAAGGTATTTGTGTGGCACTAGTGATTATGGTTTGTGCTACTAAGGAAGAACAGGATTAGACAGAATGTTGGATATTCATGGATTTGTTGATGTAGATTGGGCTGAAAATCTGGATCAGAGAAGATCTACACGTGGGTATGTGTTTAACCTATTTGGAGGTGCAGTCAGTTGGATGAGTAAGAAACATTCTGTAGTGGCACTATCAACTACAGAGGCAGAATACATAGCAGCCACTCATGCAAGCAAGGAAGCAGTTTGGTTGCAGATATTGTGTTCAAGTATGGGGTTAGTACAGGGAGCTATAAGGATAGACTGTGACAGCCAAAGTGCAATTTTCTTGGCAAATAACTCCACATATCATTCAAAGACAAAGCACATTGATGTTCAGTATCACTTTGTGAGGGATATGATAGAAGACAAAAAGGTGTTGCTGGTAAAGGTGGACACTTTGAAGAATACTGCAGATGCATTGACAAAATCTGTAAGGCCTGAGAAGTTCTCTTGGTGTAGAGAAACAATGGGCATTGCAAGGTTGGATAAATATCTAAGCTCTCTTGTGGCCCCCTGTGGAAAGAAAACAGCAAGTGGGAGAATTTTGGGTTGTGTTATATTCTTTCCATGACTAGCCCACGTAGTGAACTGGGGGTTAGAGGGGGGTAGAGCCCCCCCTTCATTGTACTGACTGCATAGCGGGGGGGTCACAGGGGGTTTGAGGGCTGTAGGTAACCCCACCCTATGGGGTCTGGGGCAGCACCCCAGAAAATTTTGTTTTTGGACCCTATATTAGGTTGGCAGACCTACCTATGGCTTTTTGCATGATTTTTCGCACATGGTTTTGGACGCGATGGTTTTCGGTCCATGGTTTTGGACAGGATGGTTTTCGGTCCATGGTATTGGATGCTTCAACATGTATAAATATGTATTTTAACATTGAAAGGAACATAATGAAAAATCAAGTTGGTAGTCCTAGTTTTGGGATCTAGGGGAAAATCTCCATGTATATGTGTTTTATGTGTTATGCTCTCATATTGTTTATTTTTTGTGTTTTAGAATTCGTATGCAGGTAATTTTTGTATGGGGTTAAAGCCTACATGATGGAAGCATGGATGATCATAAAGCACCAGTGGAAATGCATATTTTGTGGGAGATTTCCTGGTAGCTTGGCTCAACAAAAAACAATCATCTATATCTCTCTGTATAGCTGAAGCCAAATATATAGCTGCAGCTGACTGTTGTTACACAAATACTATGGATGAAAGAAGCTTTGAAGGATGTCAACATAGAAACTAAACAACCAATCATCCATTTTCATAACACAAGTGCTATCAGTCTCAGTAAAAATAAAGTGATGCACTACAAAACCAAACATATACCAATTAAGTATCATTTTCTCCGTGAACTGGTGGCTGAACAAAAAATCAAGTTGGAATATATCAATACCAAGGAACGTATTGTAGATATTTTCACCAAACCTCTTCCTAGAGAAGCATTTGAACATCTCTGTCAAAATATGGGGGTTATTTCTTTAGCATCACACTAAAACGATTCTTAGGATGCCACATGACATGGGGAGAAGTTTGACAGGGGGAGCACTTTGACATGGGGAGTCCTTGTGCACTCCTTTTCCATTGATTTCAAAGGGGGAGAGAAGAAGAATATTTCCACCAGTGACAAAGGGGGAGATTGTTGATCTTAATTGTCATTGATGTCAATATGGAAATATTATGGATAGTGAATAATGATATGAAGCCAAGCAGAGCATACTTGTGAAGCAACAAGAGCAGGAAGAGTTCATCGGAAGCCATGAAATAAGAGCTATCAGATCAGTGTATTGGAAGTCATAGGAATAAAGAGAAACCACAAGAGCGACGAGCAAAGACAATGTAGATCTATCGCATATGCCAAGAGTAAGAGTCATATTAGAGGAAGTAATAAACCATGGGAACCTTTTCAATAGTATATAACATCAACAAAAATCTTATCGACGGATATATTATATTAAATTGATGTAAAAACTGCTCAAACCACTGATTGCGATATAATTTACGGACCCGATGGTCCCATTACAACACGCCCTAAAAAATATCACATCCACCAAATTTCTAACCTTAAAACTTTGTCACATATGAATCCATCGATTGTGATATAATATGCGGACCCACTGGACCATTATATTACACCTTAATGGAATATAGCATCCCCATTAGAAGTTATGTATCACAAAGTAATGCCACTTAAATCCTCCGATTGTGATAATATTGCGAACTTGCGGGAGTATTACAATTCACCTTAATGACATTTCACGTCTACCTATTAGGACGTTCATATCGCAAGTCATAAGGGATGTATATCCAAATCCTCCTATTGTGATAACAGTGCGGACCCGCTGCACCATTATAGTATGACTTAATGAAATATCACATCCGAACTAATCACAAGTTTCAAAGGGATGTCAAAATGTCGATTGCAATGGAATACACGGACCCAATAGCTCCATAGAATATACCTTTATGTAATATCACGTCCAAGTTCACCGCCGATTGCGATAAGACTTGTGAACCTGACCACCGATTACTATAAGTCTTGTGAACTCGACCAATGATTGTGATATTAGTTGTGGACTCGACGGACCTATTAACGATGATTTAATATTATATTGCATTTGTTTCATCGACAGTGTGAATATCAGCCATGTTACATTGGTGATGTTAAGATTTGTGATTGCGAACCTCTGAAAGTTGCGATTGCGATTGATGACGTGGATGTGGGACCTCCTTGAGTATGGTCTATCCTATGATATCCTTCGTAAATTGTCCTCTCCTTCCAAATGAACGTGTCTTTTTAGTTTTGGTGAAACTCATATAAAAACGTGTTAAAATGCTTCACTTTTAAGCATCGATCTCAGGCATAAAATAGAGCATAAGGAAAGTTCACAATTTGTGAACTTGAAGAGACAGAGGAAGTCGAAGGTTGAGAAGTCGAAGGTCGAGAAGATGCAAAAGGTGTAGCAGAAGGCGAAGGCTGAGTGAAGAATGAAACTGAAGACAAAGTGGTAGGACAATCTTTTGACCTGATTCATCAAGCAAGAACCAGACCCCGAAGTAAAGCCATAGTGCAGACAACATCCTGTTGCAAAGACTACAAAGCTAGGGTTTTTGTAAAGAAGTTCTTGGAAGCAATATAATACAATCAAACATTTCTTGACAGAGTAAATCTGTAGGGTTGGAGCCCTTGGGGTTGGTGCCTCAGAATTGGAAGGATT
Organism: Pinus taeda; assembly: GCA_000404065.3. Classification (NCBI taxonomy): domain Eukaryota; kingdom Viridiplantae; phylum Streptophyta; class Pinopsida; order Pinales; family Pinaceae; genus Pinus; species Pinus taeda. The sequence continues at coordinate 106,023 of APFE031381754.1, read as the reverse complement.
GGTGTCCTTGGAGTTGGTGCTCCTAAATTCAAGGTGGGTGCCTTGGTAAGACAAGGTCGGAGCCCTAGAAGTTGGAGCCTCATCAAAGTCTAAGTTGGTGCTTGGAAAAACTCATAAGATATTGTATTCAATCTTTTTCTATATTTAATAAAATCATTTCTTTGATGAAAATTGTAAAGAATCTAAATTGGTAATAATGATAATTGAAAAGAAATACTGATTCACCGCCCTCTCAATATTTCCAACATGACCATAGTGAAGTTGGGATTATAAATGTTTTATAATACTTTTAATTAAAACTAAATAAACATTCATATTCATTTTGTTTTTTTATTATAGTCGACATTGCTTTTCTATTTAGAGAATATTTTATTTTTATTTTAAGTGGTACATGTGCCAACTCCACTTTGAGCATGGACTGAATCACATGTCGCCCTCAAATTGGGTTGTAGAATGTGCTTCTTGGGGAAATAAATTATTCCCACACTCATTGTTGATTGAGTATAACTCATTTTATTGGAAAGAACATGCAATGTATAATGGTGTTATTTTGTTTTCAATTCATGTGAATTACTAATTTATTGCTTATTATTATATATTGGTTATAAAAATTAAATTTAGATAAAAAGAAAAATAAAGAATTTATATTTTTTTTGGTAAGTTCATTTATGAATTTACATCGCATAGCAAGGTTCTCTTTACATCACGTAGAAATCTTCTCATATTTTTGTGGCTTCTCAATATGGAAATCAAACAAATGACATAATCTGAGGCTTGAGCATAGTTCCATCGAAATTATCAAAATATCCATAAGAGGTCTGCCAAAACAAAACCAAAGTTTGGGTTTCTCTGCCCTATAGACTAACTTAACAAGAAACAAAAGACCAGGGCCTACAAGTCTAAACAAGATGACATAACTAGCTAACATCAACATGAGAAATTATGGAAGTAAACAGACCCGAATAATCATATTCCCTATGTTGGAGGAGAAATATCATTAGGCAGAGGAGGTTCGTGATCTTGCAAAAGTATTTGTTCAATGCATTGAATATGTTGGTCAATAATTTTGTATAATAAATATTGCTCTTCCATCCTGAGGAGGAGGTCCCCTTGATTGACATTTCTTTCAAACAGGACTTTCCTGGCTAGTATTTCTTTGAGACTCGAATGTATCTCCATAGTGAGAAGAAATTGGTTATTCCTTCCTCTCCCAATAACCAAGTTAGGCTTCCTCCCAACAATGGACTAAATAACTACATAACAGATAATCCACTCGTTTGCCTACCACCTCATGTTTGATATCCCTGATCTCTTGCTATGTGGACAATGGAGTGTGCTCTCTATAGCACTCTGTGACTGCATATGCTTAAGCTCAAGCTTGTGAATTAGTGAGGCCATCATGACCTTCTGCACCACTACAAAACCAAGCTCTTTGACATGGAGTATTCACAAAGACGAGAAATTCACCGTGTGGAAATCTAGTGTAGTGAAGGAATCATATGGATGGTGACAAGAGAGATAAACATGAAATAGAGCTTACAAACTAGTAGAATACCTATAAAAACAGGGAAGGGAAAAACCAAAAATTAAAGTAACCCACAACTTGCTAAAGCTCCATAGAGCCTCACCTCCCTTGAAGAAAAGAATAACCAGAGCAAGTTAGGCTTGCAAGTAGGACCATGACCAGAAGCAATGAAGAAAGATGAAGGAAGGAACCAAGTCGGGAGGGCCTGATACTTCCACCAACTAGGAAATGATAAATAGAAGAAAAACCACTTGTCCATCTAGGAGAGTTCCAATTCCATCCTTGGTTGAATCTCCATTACGAAATTTTGAAGTGGGTAACATTCCATTATTATGTAAATATCCCCCTTGTGTCCATTTTGGAAAACACGATGAGTTGAATGAGGGTCAACATTCGAGTGGATTGTGTTAATATGTAATCAAGGAAAAGAGGCTCATTGTAGAGAAAGCCTCTGAACTTGCTATTTGCAATTGCCATCCAATGATGCATGTGCACTCTACCTGTTATCCTCAAATAAGGTAGATCCTCAAATAAATGAGCATGCGAGGGCCCATGGTAGCCAATAGCCTCCCCTCCCTACCACCACTTTTATCTCGACATTCCTTAAAAACTACATTATCATTTAATGCATGAATTAACACCTCATCAAAAAAATAATTAATATATTTATCCAAACTACAAACTTACAATAAATCTTAGATATATTATCATATTAAATTTACAAAATTGATTATATATATATATATATATATATATATATATATATATATATATATATATATATTATATATATATATATATATATATATATATATATATATATTATATATATATAATGTTATTAAATAGGTGTGAAATTCAAACCAAACTCAATGAGAAACACATTGATAATTAAACAAAAGGTCCTTCGAGAAGTTCAAAAATTGATGTCAGAATTGGATGTACTTAATGCGTAGTCGATACATATTTTTGTGCTCAAGTGTTGCCAACTATTTTTCTAATTTTTTTCACTTTTTTACAATTTTGTCTCCTTTCCTCTACTTGTCTAATTCCTTTTCCTTTTAGGCACATTATTTAATTTCATGTTGACATAAATTCAATTTTGTAACAACCCTGGGAAAAAATTCCATGTAATAAAAGTTAATAAAGGCAAAACAATAACCATGGTTGATGGGACACTTATTCCAAGTTGAATGTTGGGAAAAATCATAGTGATGGGGATCACTTGCGGTTGATTAATGGCTAAGGAAATTAGCAAACACAATGGCAAAGGCTTTGGAAAGGCAAATGGAATTTTGGCACATTTATTATGAAAATAATGGAAATTAGGAGAAAGTGAAGGTGAAAGGTAACACGTTGCATGTGAGGAGGAAAAGGAAGGAAAATAATGGAAAATGAAGAAAATAGAGGCCTCATTAATAAAAAGGCTTAGGATGATCAGTTCACAAACTTTTGTTAGTTCAGTTCTGGAGCTCTCTCTCTATTCTATCTCTCATACTCTTGGACTCTTAGATTTTTTGGGGAGCACTCTTGGAGAGTGTGGCATACTTGGATTTTTGGAGCAAGAAGAAAAAGAAAGAGCTAGAAAGTGCAAGACGACATCGAGATCATCATCTACAACATGTTTTTCTTGTAGGTACCGAGTTGCATGTATGTTTTCCTCACTAGTGTTGGCATGAATGGAACATTCATTTAGTTTATTGGTAACAATATGTCACTAGAATGGAGGATTTCCTGGATTGATAGTGGATTTGCCTTGCCTTTCCATTTCCTAGATAACCATCGTGTTGTGAGTTTATTTCTTTGTTTTTCTACTTGGTTCTCATGTTTCCTTTAGCTTGGGTTGAGCTTACAAGTCCTAGAGCCTTGGTTGGAAAAATGCTCTGTTTAGAATCATTGTTTGTTGGGTTGAGGTGGTTGACCTCTGGAAGCCATGGATAGTTTCAGATTCATGTGTTTTATTAAATCCCACATTCATTCTTGGAATATGGCATAGGGGTGACTGGCCAAAGAGAGTTTTTTCTCATCCATGTCTACGGTCAGGTGGTTCATGGAAGTCCCACATTTGGTTGGCCTTTGCATCATTAATATGAGTTTATTTCTCCTTGTTATTTTATGAGTATTGTACTATTTTATATGTGGATCATATGCTTGTTGTTTTGTTAGTATTTCTATTGTTACTATGATGGTTACGAATATGTATTATGATAGTGGCTATGTATTGCTCTCATCATGTTTTCACTTGTAAATGTATGAACAATGTATCTATGGCCTAAAGGATGAAATGGGAGTTAATGTGCTGAGACATCAATTCTTCTTAGCGATCCTCGAATGAGTACGATACCCCTATGCTTAGATCTATTGTTTACACCTATAGATTGCATATTTGTGATATGTTTGACAAAATTCTTGTCATGGCTAGTTGGGGTCCAGTCAAGGGTTTTCCTAAGTAGTTGAATTTGTATCATCATTTCATGGTTATCTTTCCATTCTAAAGGTATCATTGAATTCTGGGTAGTGACCTAGGATTTGGGACTGAAAAAGTGGCTCAAATCCCATGGATGCTACCACAACATTGAGAAAAATAGTCCCTGGATGTTGGCATACCATGTTGTGGAAACATCCAGAGGCTTCTAGATGTTGGCATGCCCATATCATGGGAGTGTCCGAGGGTTAGTTGGTCTAAAAACTCAATCGAACTCAGGGGATGGTTACCTAAGAGGTTGGGATGGTTCCTGAGGGTATTTCCATTATTGGGGAAGGTCTGTATGGTGTGTTTCTATCGGTTTCACTTCCTTAACATGACTTAGGAGGTCAAATCGTATTGTAGTAACTTCTCGTCACATGTTTACCCCGATTGGCTGATTACTTGGGTAGATGTGGGAGGAGGGAGATACAGAGTGGTATCAGAGCATGGTTCACCCCTTGGACTGGATGGGTTGCGTGTTGGTCATGCATTCATGTCTATTTGATATTTGTTTTTGTGTTGTGAGATCATGTTCTCATTGCATTTGTTTGGTATGGGTCATGGTTGTAGTGATGTTGCCATGGTAACTTGATGGTGTTGTTTTTTAGTGTGTCAGTATGAGTGTATGGTTGATTATACATCATTTATGCATGTTAGTGTTCAAATGTGGTTAAGTGTACAATGATGTGGTAGTTTTTTTCATGCATGGGGTCATGGTATGTGTAGTTGATATGGTCATGCATTGATGACTGGACTCTAGCTAGAATGATGGGTTATATGCTTATATTTTTGTGTATTATGTGTATATATGTAGTCATGATTCTATTGTACATGTATTACGTTGATTGGTTGATCTTGCAAATGAGGTATCCTCCTCGAATTATGGTAAGGTACGTTGGTTTGTTTTGATTTGGTCTAGCTGACATGATACACTTTGCAGGAAGAATATAAAAATGACTAGAAAGATGGTAGACTACACGGATTCTCCCTTTGAACCAAATGAGAAACGTGGTCTTGGGCACTCTTCTAATTTGGAAGACACCTTGAGAATCTTAAAGGCATAAATAAGGAGTTGTAAGGTATAAAATGACAAAATCATATAGGCACAGGAGAAAAATGCAGAGATAAATCTAGTGATACTTCAGAGTTTTTCATAATTGCAGTGACAGAGAACACTTCGAATTAGCCATGAGAAAGAGGAAAGAACTAATGGGGAATATCAAAATAGGTCTCATGGTGGTCACAGGTCGAATAGAGATGACATAATGAGAGATGGCAGTTTGTTGGATACACCGGATAGGAGAGGCGATGGACACAGTTACTACTTTAGTTCTCGTTCAGATAGGCACTATGATCGTCATCGTTATCATCCGTATAGGAGGAGTGATAGGGGTTATTTTCTGGATTAGTTTAAGAAAGAAAAGTAACCTACATTTGATGGAGATATCAAGAAATCACATTATGTTGAGGCATGGTTGCTTGGTATGAGGAAGTTATTTAGGTTGCATCGTTATTCAGAGAACATGAAAACCAAAATAGCTACATTCAGTCTCAAAGGTAAAGCAGATATTTGGTGGGAAGATGTGAAAAATGTCAGAAGTATTCAAGAGGAGGACTTGACTTGGAATGAGTTTGAGAGACTATTCAAGAAGAAGTACCTATTGGAGAGATACTTTGATGACATGGAAAAATAATTCTATGAGCTAAAGATGGGATCAATGACAGATGAAGAGTACACTAGCAGGTTCTTGGAGCTATTGAGGTATGTACCCTACCTCAAGGAGGAGAAGGCCAAGATTAAGAGATTCATCAGTGGATTATCGATTCCATTCAAAGACATGATTAAGTTTGATGAGCCTAGATCATTGGAGGAGGCCATCTGAAATTTAAAGGATTGTTATGAACAATCAAAGCGTAGATCTGAGACTATGTAGGATATGAAGGGTAATGATAAGAACAAAGTAAAATGGGACAAGAAGCGAGAAAGACCTCAGGGTATATGTATTAAATATGATTCAATGCCATCAAAGAAGCTCAATGCATCTGACATAGGACAAGGAATTCAATTTGAGGAGTAGAATAAGTAGTTTGTGTAGTGTTGGACTTGTGGAGGAGATCATCACATAAGAGATTGTACACAAAATCAGGGTAGTAGGCCTCAGATATACATTGCTCAGGAGGCGTAGATAGTGGGAGATGTTAGGTAGAGTATTCCTAGGATCTACACAATGCTGGATAGCATACAGGTAGATCATCAGACATCTATCATTGAGATGGACGATAAGATTTGTGATCAAATTTTTTCTATTTTGATTCACCTTGGATCTAAGTATAGTTATGTTAAGCTTGACATAGTGGATAAGTGAGGTTTGAACAAACAAGTGCATGTAGAATCTTGGTTAGTGCAGTTGGCTATAGGTACAAAGAAGTGAGTTCATCATTGGGTAAGAGCTTGTGCATTTGATTTGAATGGTATGTCTACCACAACACAATTGAATGTATTACCATTAGGATCATATAGTATGTTGTTGGGTATGGATTGGTTGTACCTTAATAGAACCAAGGTGGATTGTTATGACAAAGCCATTAAGTGCTTAGATGAAAATGACAAACAAAGAGTTTTGCAAGGTAAGAAGAAAGCAACATGAGTGAGAATGATGACAACTATGCAAGCAAAGCATAATCACAAAAAAGGGTGTGTGTTATTTGCATTACATATCTCTAGTGACAAAGGTAAGGAATCTGAGGGTGCTGATGTTTTGAGAAGGTACCCATTTCTACAACAGTTATAAGATGTATTTCCTGAGGATATTTTAGAGTTACCACATCATAGGGAGGTAGACTTTTCTATTGAGTTGGTGCTAGGGGCATCACCAACATCAAAAGAAGCTTACAATATGAGTACACCTAAGTTGGTAGAGTTTAAGTTGTAAATGAAGGAAATTTTGGACAAGGGGTACATCAGTTCAAGTGTATCACCATGGGGAGCATCACTATTGTTTTTGGGGAAGATGATGGTACTCTCATATTATGCATTGACTACAGGTAGTTGAACAAAGTGACCATCTAGAACAGGTATATGTTGCGAGGATTGATGACTTGTTTGATTAGTATAAGGGAGCAACAGTTTTCTTGAAGATTGATCTGAGATCCAAATATCATCAGGTACACATTAAAGAAGAAGACATCTACAAGAGAGATTTCGGGACCAGGTATGGGCATTGACTAGAGCCAGTTGAATGAAAGTGACCATCATGAACATGTATATGTTGCCCAGGATTAATTACTTGTTCAATCAATTGAAGGGAGCGATAGTTTTCTCAAAGATTGATCTGAGATCCAAATATCATCAAGTACGCATTAAAGAAGAAGACATATATTGGAGAGATTTTCGGACCAGGTATGGGCGTTATGATTTTTTTGTAGTTCCATTTGGTTTAACTAATGTTCCAACTACCTTTATGTGCTTGATGAATAGTGTGTTGCGTTTGTAGTTGGACAAGTTTGTTATTGTGTTCATTGATGATATATTGGTATATTCTAAAAATGAAGAAGAGTATGTTGAGCATTTAGTAGAATTGTTGAGATTGTTGAGAAAGAATAAGTTGTATGATCAACTAAACAAGTGTAGTTTATTTCAGACTGAGGTACATTACTTGGGACATGTTGTTTCCAAGGATGGCATAACAATCCACCCAGAAAAGGTAAGATATATCATGGAGTGGGCAGATCCCAGGAATGTGGATGAGGTGATACCCTTCATGGATTTAGTAGGTTATTAACGAGGTTCATCAGGAACTTGTCGCACATTACCTATCCTATTACATCACTACAGAGGAAAGGTAATAAGTTTGAATGGATAGAAGAGTGTGAGGCCAATTTTGTGCACGAGTGTTAAAGATTACAGATCTGGACAAAGCGTTTGTAGTATGTGAATATGCTTACAATAGAGGACTTGGCGGAGTCCTTACACAGGATGGACAGGTGGTATGCTATGAGTCACTGAAACTGAATGAGCTCGAGCAGAACTACCCCACACATGATATTGAGTTGGTAGTGATCATACATGCATTGAAGATGTAGAGGCACTATTTGCTTGTTAGGAGGGTTCTATTGATGAGTGATAACAATGGTTTGCGGTACTATTTGACCAACCGAATCAGAAAGCGAAGGCAAGCTTGGTGGTGATGAGTTCAATTTTGAGATCAGATATATTGAGAGTAGCGTGGCAGATGTTCTTAGTAGGTGGATATCGGTAAATAGCTTAGCAGTTATGAGCTCCTATGGGATAGATTTACAGGATACGATCTTGCAAGCAGGTTAGCAGGATGTCAGATATATGGAGATTATGCATAGGTTGCAGTAGAGTTCAGGTAGTGGTACAGGTGTAGGTATAGGTTCTGGTACAGGTATAGGTGCAGGTGCAGAAGATGTGGACTATCATCTCACGACAGATGGATTGGTTAGATTTAGAGACAAGATATATGTGCTAGATAGCAGTGAGCTCAAGAAGGTGATCTTGAAGGAGTTTCATGTGAAACCTTATTTGGGTCACCCAGTTTATTAGAAGATGCTTACAAAAGTGAAGAAATTCTATTATTGGCTGAATTTGAAGAGAGAAGTAGTAGAGTTTGTGGCTAGTTACTTGGATTGTCAACAAGTGAAGGCAAAGTGTAAGAAACCAAGTAGACTACTATCGACGATTCCGATTCCAGAGTGGAAATGGGAGGCCATTTCCATGGACTTTATCACAGGTTTTCCGAGGACAGTGAGATAGCATGATTCCATCAAGGTAGTGTTGGAAAGTTTGACAAAAGTAGCACATTTCATTCTAGCGAAGTCTACATTCTCAGCTAGTGATGTAGCATAGGTATTCATCACGGGCGTGGTCATATTGCATATAGTTCTAAAGAAGATTGTGTTAGACAGGGATGCGAAGTTCACTTCCAAGTTTTGGAAGGATTTATTTGCAGGTTTGGGCACAGAGTTTCACTTCAATACAACTTATCATCTGCAAACAAATAGACATATAGAGAGGGTCAACAGGATATTGGAGGACATGTTGAATATGTATGTGATGCATCAACAATAGAAGTGGGAAGAGTACCTTCCACTGGTAGAGTTTGCTTACAAAAATGGGTACCAAGAGTCACTGAGGATGAGTCTATTTGAGGCATTATATGGGCAGAGTTGTAATACTCCCATTAGTTGGAGTGATCCAGTTAACAAATTGTTGCTTGGACCGGACATGTTGGAAGACATGGAGAGAGAAATAAAGGTAATAAAGAAGAATTTGAAAGTAGAACATGATATGAAAAAGAGCTATGCAGATCAGAATAGGTTGTTCAGGGAGTTCCAGGTTGGGGAACAGGTGTACTTGCACATCAAACCGAAGAAGAGCTCCTTGCAGATTGGGTCATGTGCCAAGCTGACATCCCACATTTGTGGACCTTTCAGGATTATTGAGAGGATTGGGCCAGTAGCATATCGAATTGCACTACCTCTAGGATTGAAAGTCCATGATGTTTTCCATGTGCCATTTCTAAATAAGTATGTTAAAGATGTTGATCATGTGATTGACTTGTCTGTATTACATGTGGAGCCAGAAGGAAAATTCCAGCCAGAACTGCAGTGTATATTTCAGAGATAGATTCTCATGCTCTGGAACCAAGCAATTGAGCAAGTTAAAGTGAAATGGAAGCACTTTGGGCCCAATGAAGCTACATGGGAGATAACGGATCAGATGTCAGCTATGTATCCTTCCTTATTCGTTAGTTTAGCGGATGTTTTGGTATGTCTTTGGTATATGTTTTCATACATGTTTTGGTAATATTTGTTATATGTAAATATGTATATGGATGTATATAATACCATGAGCTATGTTATAAAACTCCAATAAGCAGTATGGGTGTCATTTCATTATGATGTTGTGCATGTTGTGTTGTTTTTTTGGTTTGCTTCTCACCGGGATGATCATTGCAAATACTGCAATGAGCTAAGTTCTAAAGCTCCATGGGAAGTATGTTTTTCTTACAACAACCTTGTTGGTTATAGGTGTTTTTGAACACCAAGGACAGTGTTCCCCAAAGGAGGAGGTTTTTGTAATAGCCCTGGTGAAAATTCCATGTAATAAAAGTTAATAAAGGAAAAATAATAACCATGGTTGATGGGACACTTATTCCAAGTTGAATGTTGGGAAAAATCATCTTTATGGGGATCACTTGTGGTTTATTAATGGATAAGGAAATTGGAAAAGGAAATGGCAAAGACTTTGGAAAGACAAATAACAAATATTTCATTAGAATTAGAAATTTAATTACAAGGACATCACTACAACTGAATTGTTTGGTTTTTTTTGAAATTCTAGATCCACTATTTAATTCCAAATTTAATGAAATATGTGTTAAATGGAATTTTGGCACATTTACTTATGGAAATAATGGAAATTAGGAGAAAAGGAAGGTGAAAAGTCACAAGTTGAATGTGAGGAGGAAAATGAAGGAAAATGAAGGAAAATAATGGAAAATGAAGAAAATATAGGCCTCATTAATAAAAAGGCTTATGAGGATCAGTTCACAAATTTTTTTTTAGTTCAGCTTTGGAGCTATCTCTCTATTCTCTCCCTCTCATACTATGGTTTGAGCAAAGAAGTGCATGTAGAGTCTTGGTTAGTGTAGTTGGCTACAAGTACAAAGAAGCGAGTTTATCATTAGGTAAGATCTTGTGCATTTGATTTGAATGGTATGCCTACTGTAGCACATTTGAATGTATTACCATTGGGATCATACAATATGTTGTTGGGTATGGATTGGTTGTACCTTCATAAAACCAAGGTGGATTATTATGACAAAGCCATGGAGTGCTTAGATGACAATGCAAAACAAAGAGTTGTGCAAGGTAAGAAGAAATCAACATCAGTGAGAATGGTGACAATCATTCAAGCAAAGCACAATCACAAAAGAGGGTGTGTGTTATTTGTAGTACATATCTCTAGTGATAAAGGTAAGGAAGATGAGGGTGAATATGTTATGAGAAGTTACCCAGTTCTACAACAGTTCCAAGATGTATTTCTTGATGATATTTCATAGTTACCACCTCATTGGGAGGTATACGTTTCTATTGAGTTGGTGCCAAGGGCCACTTACATGATGAGTGCACATAAGTTGGTAGAGTTTAAGTTGCAGTTGAAGGAAATGTTGGAAAAGGGGTACATCGGTCCAAGTGTATCACCATGGGAAGCACCACTATTGTTTGTGAGGAAGTATGATGGTACTCTCAAATTATGCATTGACTACATGTAGTTGAACAAAGTGACCATCTAGAATAGGTATATGTTGTTGAGGATTGATGACTTGTTCGATTAGCTGAAGGGAGCAATAGTTTTCTTGAAGTTTTCTCTGAGATCGAGATATCATCAATTAAGCATTAAAGAAGAAGGCATCTACAAGAGAGCTTTCCGGATGAGGTATGGGCATTATGATTTTTTTGTAGTTCCATTTGGTTTAACTAATGCTTCAACTACCTTTATGCAATTGATGAATAGTGTGTTGTGTCCGTACTTGGACAAGTTTGTTATTGTGTTCATTGATGATATATTGGTATATTCTAAAAATGAAGAAGAGCATACCGAGCATTTAGTGACAGTGTTGAGATTGTTGAGAAAGCATCAGTTGTATGCTAAACTCAACAAGTGTAGTTTCTTTGAGACTGAGGTACATTACTTGGGACATGTTGTTTCCAAAGATGTCATAGTAGTGGACCCAACAAAGGTAAGATATATCATGGAGTGGGTAGCTCCTAGGAATGTGGATGAGGTGATAACTTTCATGGGTTTAGTAGGTTATTATAGGAGATTCATTAGGAACTTCTCATAGATTTTGTATCATATTACATCGTTGCAGAGGAAAGGTAAGAAGTTTGAATGGATAGAAGAGTGTGAGGCCAGTTTTGAGTAGCTCAAGAAGTTGTTGACACATGCACTAGTGTTAAATATTACAGAGTTGGACAAATAGTTTGTACTATGGATAAATGCTTGCAAGAGAGGACTTGGTGGAGTCCTTATGTAAGATGGACAAGTCGTATGCTATGATTCACGGAAACTGAATGAGCATGAGAAGAACTACCCCACACATGATCTTGAGTTTGTAAAAATCATACATGCATTGAAGATGTGGAGGCACTATCTTCTTCATAGGAGGTTTTTATTGATGAGTGATCACAATAGTTTGTGGTATTATTTTACCAACTAAATCTGAAAGGCCAGGCATGTTCAGTATGGATACGATCAGTGAGTTCATTTTTGAGATCAGATATATTAAAGGTAAAGAGAATAGGGTGGAAGATGTTCTTAGCATGTGGATATAGGTAAATCACTTAGAAGCTATGAGATCCTATGGGAAGATTTACATGATAGGATCTTGCAGGTAGATCAGCAGGATGTCAGATATATGGAGATTGTGGATAGGTTGCAGTAGAGTTCAGGTAGTGATACATGTGTAGGTACAGGTATAGGTGCAGGTGAAAAATATGTGGACTATTGTATCATGGTAGATGGATTGGTTATATTTAGAGACAAGATATATGTGCCAAATAACAGCGAGCTCAAGAAGGTGATCTTAAGGGATTTTCATGTGAAACCATATTCGGGTCACCCAGGTTATCAGAAGACACTGAAAACAGTGAAGAAATTATATTATTGGTTGAATTTGAAGAGAGATGTAGTAGAGTTTGTGGCTAGGTGCTTGGATTTGCAGTAGATGAAGGAAGAGTGTAAGAATCCAGGTGGACTACTATAGGTGATTCTGATTCCATAGTGGAAATGGGAGGTCATTTCCATGGACTTTATCACAGGTTTTATGAGGACAGTGAGACAACATGATTCCATCATGGTAGTGATGGCCAGGTTTACAAAAGTAGTGCACTTCATTTCGGTGAAGTCTACATTCTGATCAAGTGATTTAGCATAGGTCTTCATCAAGGGTGTGGTCAGATTGCATGGAGTTTCGAAGAATATTGTGTCAGACAGGGATGCAAATTTTACTTCCAAGTTTTGGAAAGATTTATTTGCAGGTTTGGTCACAATGTTGGCCTTCAGTATAACTTATCATTCGAAGACAGATAGACAGATAGAGAGAGTCAATGAGATATTGGAGGACATGTTGAATATGTATGTGATGCATCAACATTAGAAGTGGGAGGAATACATTCCATTGGTAGAGTTCAATTACAACAATGGGTACCAAGATTCACTAAGGATGAGTCTGTTTGAGGCATTATATGGGTGGAGTCATTATACTCCCATTAGTTGGAGTGATCTAGTTAATAGGTTGTTGTTTGGACCGGACATGTTAGCAGAGATGGAGTGAGAAATATAGGTAATCAAGAAGAATTTGAAAGCATAACATGATAGGAAAAAGAGATATGTATATCGGAATAGGTTTTTCAAGGGTTTCGAGGTTGGGGAATAGGTGTACTTGCTCCTTAAACTAAAGAAGAGCTCCTTGCAGATTGGGTCATGTGCCAAGACGGCACCCCAGTTTTGTGGACCTTTCAGGATTATTGAAGGATTGGGCAAGTAGCCTATTGATTTGCACTGCCTTCGATAATTAAAGTCCATAATGTTTTACATGTGCCATTTCTTAATAAGTATGTTAAAGATGTTAATCATGTGATTAACTGGTCTCTATTGCAAGTGGAGCCAAAAGGAGAATTCTATCCAGAACCACAGTGTATATTGCAAAGAAAGATGGTCATGCTCCGGAACTAAGCAATCCAGAAAGTTAAAGTGCAATGGAAGCACTTTGAGCCCGATGAAGCTACATGGGAGATGGCAGATTAGGTGAGGGCTATGTGTCCTTCCTTATTCGCTAGTTGAGCAGATGTTTTGGTATATGTTTTCGTACATGTTTTGGTAATGTTTGGTATATGTACACATGTATATGGATGCAAATACTACCATGAGCTATGTTATAAAGCTCCAATAAGCGGCATGGGTGTCATCTCATTATGATGTTATGCTTCTCATGTTTTTTTTTTTGGTTTGATTCTCAACAGGATGATCATTGTAAATACTGCAACGAGCTAAGTTATAAAGCTCCATGTGAAATATGTTTTTCTTACAGAAAACTTGTTGGTTGTAGGTGTTTTTGAACACTAAGGATGGTGTTCCCCCAAGGGGGAGGGTTTTGTAACAAACTTGGTGAAAATTACATTTAATAAAAGTTAATAAAGGAAAAATAATAACCACGGTTGATGGGACACTTATTCCAAGATAAATGTTGGGAAACATCATAGTTATGGGGATCACTTGTGGTTGATTAATGGCTAAGGAAATTGGAAAAGGAAATGGCATAGGCTTTGGAAAGGAAAATTGCATTTTGACACATTTACTTATGAAAATAATGGAAATTAGGAGAAAAGGAATGTGAAAGGTTAGAAGGTGCACGTGAGGAGGAAAATGAAGGAAAATAATGGAAAATGAAGAAAATAGAGGTCTCATTAATAAAAAGGCTTATGAGGATTAGTTCACAAAATTTTGTCATATCTGTTTTGGAGCTATCTCTCTGTTCTATCTCTCTCATACTCTTGGACACTTAGAGTTTCCTGGGAGCACTCTTGGAGAGTGTGGCATACTTGGATTTTTGGAGCAAGAAGGAAAAGGAAGAGAAGGAAAACACAACAGGACATCAAGATCAACAACTACAATGGGTTTTTCTTACAAGTACCGAGTTTCATATATGTTTTCCTCACCAGTGTTGGCATGAATGGCATATGCATGTGGTTTATTGGTCATGATCTATCACTGGTATGGAGGATTTCATGGATTGATTGTGCATTTTCCTAGCCTTTCCATTTCCTGGATAACCATGGTGTTGTGGGTTTATTTCTTTTTTTTTCTAGTTGGTTCTCATGTTTCCTTTAGCTTGGGTTGAGTTACTAATTCCTGGAGCCTTGGTTGGACAAATTATCTGGAGCCCTATAACAACTTGGTTGAGTTATTAGTCCTAGAGCCTTGGTTGGATAAATGCTCTAGACCCCTTGGTGGGTTGAGTTACTAGTCCTCGAGCCTTGGTTGGAAAAACTCTCTAGAGCCCAACAGTAGCTGTGGGTTGAGTTACTAGTCCTGGAAGGCTTGGGTAAAGACCAATATGGTGATGATTCTGTGATGTTTGACCGTGAGGTGGAATCATTGTTTGTTAGGTTGAGGTGGTTGGCCTATGGAAGCCCTGGATGGTTTTAGATTGATATGTTTTATGAGATCCCACATTCATGATTAGAATATGGCATGGGGGTGACTGGCTGAAGAGATATTTGGCTCATCCATTCTTACAGTCGGGTGGTTTGTGGAATTCCCACAACTAGTTGGCCTTTGCATCATTAATATGAGGATATTTCTCCTTGTTATTTTATGAGTATTGTACTGGTTTATATGTGGATCATATGGCTGTTATTTCCTTAGTATTTCTATTGTTACTATGCTAGTTATGAATTTATATTATGACAGTGGCTATGTATGACTCTCATCATGTTTTCAATTGTAAATGAATGAACAATGTATCTATGGCCTAATGGATGAAATGGGAGCTAATGTGCTAAGACATCAATGCTTCTTAGCGATCCTCAGATGAGTACGAGACCCCTATGCTTAGATATATTGTTTAGACCTACAGATTGCATATTTGTGATATGTTTGATGAAATTCATGTCATGGCTAGTAGGGGTCCAATCAAGGGTTTGTTTAACTAGTTGCATTCGTATCATCATTCCATGGTTATCTTTCTATTTTGAAGGTATCATTGAATTCTAGGCAGTGACTTGGGCTCTGAGCCTGAAAGAGTGGGTCAAATCCTGGGGACACCAACAAAACATTGAGAAAAATAGTCCCTGGATGTTGGCATACCATGTTGTGGTAGTTTCCAAAGCCTTCTGGACGTCTGCATGCCCATATCATGGGAGCGTCCGGGGGTTAATTGGTCTAAAAACTCATTGGAACTTAGGGGCTAGTTACCTGAGAGGTTGGGATGGTTCCTGAGGGTCCTATTGTTGTTGTGGAAGGTTTGTGGGGTGTGTTTCTGCCGGTTCCACTTCCTTAATGTGACTTAGGAGGTTGAATCATATCATAGTAACTTCTCATCACATGTTTACCCCAATTGGACAGTTACTTGGTACATGTGGGAGGAGGGCGTTATAATATCTATCTATCTATCTATATTATTTAAATATATTTTTTTTATATATATATAATTTTAATTAATTAAAAATTTTATTAAATAGTAAGAACAATCATTTTTTTGCAAAAAATGACAAAATTATATTTTTATAAATTAAATATAGCAGAACTAAAAAAATATATTTTAATCAATTACAAATTAATACAAGATATATTATAGGCGTAGTCTACCTTATAGACGAAAAAATCTTTTTCAACGAAATTCAACAAAATGAGGCAATACAATTTCAAGATTTTTGTTGTTTAAAATATATTTTTGAATGCATAAATGGATTCAGCACCCTTGAAAACCCATGGAGCACTTGAATTATGCAGATTAAACAATTTAAACTCAAGTTTTTAAAAATCCCTGTCGTATTTTGATTAAAATTAACCAGAAAAATGGTCGTGAAAATATCCATTTCGTCTATAAATTAAGCTACGCTTATATTATATATTGTTAATATGTTAATTTATCAACATTTATATTTTCATAATGTTGAATTAGTAAGTAATGATGAAAAATTACCTCATTATAAATAAAATCATAAACAAAATAAATTCACAAATAAATATTTAATGTATAGGGTAATTTAATTATTTTTTTATTTTATCTAAAAGTGTTTCAAAATATAATATTAGGTTTCTTTACAAAACAATTTATAAAAATATTTTGTAAAAAAATTATATATATATTTTATATTATTTAAATTAATAATTATTAACACCGATATGAAAAACGTATGTATACCTTATAGTAAATAACTCAAATAATTATTATTTATATTATTAAAAAATATGTTCTATCGCCAAATTAATTATATATATATATAAGTTTTACTCACAAGGTTTATTGAAAAAATACTCTCACTAATACTTAAAATCTTATAAAATTCTTAAACAATTATTCAATGCAATCTTATGTTTCCCAAAAAAAACTTATAAATTTCATTTTCTTGTGGTATTACATTAGTTAAGATAGAAGATTTTTCAAAGCCCAGCTTAGGAGCTTATATTTAATACCCAATATTCAAGTCTCATATCACCAAACATCCTCATAATTCAAAAAAACCTCATTTGTTTTAACTAAACTATAATTCTTGCATGGACATGTGTCATTCAAAAAGTGTTACAAATTAAACTATAATTCTTGCATGGACATGTGTCATTCAAAAAGTGTTACAAATTAAAACAGATCTTTATAATTTCATTTTCTTGTGGTATTACATGAGTTTTAAGCTAGAAGATCTTTCAAAGAGCTTATATTTAATACCAAATCTTCAAGTACCCTATTACCAAACATTCTCATAATTCAAAAAACCTCATTTGTTTTAACTAAACTATAATTCTTTCATGAACTTGTGTATTCAAAAAGTGTTACAAATTGATTAGGACCTTTATAATTTTAATTATGAAGATGAATATAAACTAATTCAATCTTGAAAGTGCAATATTCATCATTTTTTTTGGAGTTAGGATTTCTGTTGTATTAGATTATAAAAAGAAGAAACAAAATGGCACAAGTACATTTTTTCCTAGTATCCTACATCTTTCAGGATGATTGTTGCTATCAATACAAAATCATTGATGAAAATACTAGTATCCATTTGTCCATATATAAAAATAAAATAGTGGATCTCACCTATCAAGGGAAACCAAGACCTAAATAGTCCACAAGAAAAACTGGAAAAGTCAGCATAACAAAACTAGACCTTCCCATGAAGGGAAACTTGTTCATAAGTTCTACTATTACGAACATGCATGAAGAAACTAAAGAAAATTTAGATATAGAACTTATAAAAGATACTAAGGAGGTTAGTACTTTTCACTATGCTTTTCCACATTAGAAATTCTTGTCCACATTAGAAAGATAAATGAATGGGAGTGTCTTTGAAGGAACTTTGGTGCCTACTCTTTGATTTTCTCTCCCTCGCTTTCAACAGGACAAAAACAAACGTAATAAGAAACATAATTTTATGTTATAATAATAATATTATTATTTATTTTTTTATAAAATTTTTCCTATTACCCTTACTCATTAATTATTATTTAAAATCCTCTATTATAATTTTCTTTTTGAACTAATTTTTATCATCTATTATTATGATTTATTTCTTAATTTTATTATTATTATTATTATTTTTTTAATGACTATTTATTTGACTTTTTTGCTTTTTGATCTCTTTCTCTAATTTTTAGAGTTTCTACTCAGTTATTTTTTAGTTGGATAAGATTATCTTCATATATTCACCTTGAAGATGAATCACATCAGTTGATTTAAAACATCGACAATTAAAATATTATGCTATGGATATGGAAGATATATCTCAAGTTAAATTTACTCACAAAAGCCTCCATTCAGAAAACATATCTAACCTCTTGCAGATGCTTTTATTTTCTTCCTTTTGGAATGGTGGTGCCTGAGCAATGAAGTTATTTGTGTGCCAATGAAGTTCTTGAGTCTGCTAGAACTTTGATGTCTTTGATGCATGATGTTCCTGAGTCTATCACGAAGTCATCAATTTCAAATTCCATATGCCCTTTCTCTATCAACATTTTGGAGGCTCTGCTATGCATTTATGATTCTTGAATGCAAAACCTCTACTCGGAGGAGTTGGAAACATCAAAGATAGTAGTTGTCATCATCATCCCTCTGTCTTTGAGCTGCTGAGTAACCTTGCAATTGAGGCCTTGTCTTTGTTCCTGCATGGGGAGCCATATATGTTCCCAAAATGTCTCAAAGACAAAATAACAATGAACATAACTAGTAAACTTTAGTAAATTTCCAGGGAAATAGAATGACTAATGATGCAGATGAATGTGGGGGTAACTATGATTTGAGGTCCCCCTTAAGTTGGGGAGTTCCTAGATATCTAATCTCATTATTGCAAGTGATGGTTTGTGGGTCACATTAAGACTTCACATGCATGGTGTAACCTCTATAGTTCTCTGAATATTTGGTCCTGCAACCATGCAGGGTTAGTTCTATGTGCACTGTAGTTTCAAAGTCTTGTTTGGTTCATCACTTGCATTTGAAATGCATGCAATGGATTGATTAGAAGCATTGTCTAATTCCTGTGGACTCTATCCCTTCTCCACATTATTTTTATGAAAAGGAGGAGTTACACATGGATTAATGCTAGCCCATCCCCCTTCCTATCCACATATCACCCCATGTGGGGTCTAGTGTCCCTAATTTTACTTAATAGACATTTTACATTTTTTTTTGAGATCTCTTATCACTTAGAACACTATTCTCTCATTACAATTCTTTTATTTGTCATTTTTCTTCTTTCACAAAAATTTAGTTTGTGTTTTTTTTTACTTTCCTTCTTTGTTTATTTTTTATTCTTTTAATTTTGATTATTTTTAATTATTTTATCTCATTTTAATTTTCTAATTAATTTAAAAAAAAATTAATCTATTTTATAGCTTAATTTATTATTATTGTCCACTCCTCTCAACTCATGCCCCAAATTATTTCCCCTCAAGTAAAGAGAATATTTAAATTAATCTAGTTCTTGCAATGACCCACCCATTGCCCCAATCCTCCTCCTCATAACCTAGGTTATGGATTACCCATCCTTATAATGCTCATATATATCCCTCTCTTTATGCACTCACCTTAACAAATGGCCCTTAGTGATTTACCAAATGGAATCTCATAATTAATCCACCAACCTATCACATAATAATTTGGTTCATAATCCCATGATTAATCCTAAACTCTCTAAGGAGAACCAAATGATCATTAATTTATCTATTGTTAGCCTTGATCCTTCTTATATTCATATTTTGAAAAAGGATTTCAACTTTTCCCTAAGTCCCATCACATTCCTTATGAATACATTATTTTCTCAATTGAATCCATTATGCATCATCTTCAACATCCCCCCCCCTCCCACCCATGAAGCTAAAGAGATCTAACAACAGTAGGATTACACACCTTTTCAAACATCTGATTCTTTCAATCTAAAATTTATTATTATATGTCCTAACTTAATTTTACTCAAATAAGACATTTACATTTCTTCCTGAGATCTCTTATCACTTTATAAACACTCATTCTCTCGTTACATTCTTTCATTTGTCATTTGTCTTCTTTCACAACAATTCAAGTTTGTGTTTTTTTTTACTTATCCTTCTTTATTTTTTATTCTTTTAATTTTGATTATTTTTAATTATTTTATCTCATTTTTATTTTCTCATTAATTTAAAAAACAAATTAATCTATTTTATAACTTAATTTATTATTATTGTCCACCCCTCTCCACTCATGCCCCAAATTGTTTCCCCTCAAATAAAGAGAATATTTAAATTAATCTAGTTCTTGCAATGACCCACCCATTGCCCCAATCCTCCTCCTCACAACCTAGGTTATGGATTACCCATCCTTATAATGCTCATATATATCCCTCTCTTTATGCATTCACCTTAACAAATGGCCCTTAGTGATTTACCAAATGGAATCTCATAATTGATCCACCAACCTATCACATAATAATTTGGTTCATAATCCCATGCTTAATCCTAAACTATCTAAGGAGAACAAAATGATCATTAATTTATCTATTGTTAGCCTTGATCCTTCTTATATTCATATTTTGAAAAATGATTTCAACTTTTCCCTAGGCCCCATCACATTCCTTATGAATACATTATTTTCTCAATTGAATCCATTATGCATCATCTTCAACCACACACACCCCACCCACCCCCCCGCCACACCCAACCCCCCGCCACTGAAGCTAAAGAGATCTAACAAGCAGTAGGATTACACACCTTTTCAAACATCCCAAACCAAGCCTTCTTAAATACAAGTTTCATTCCATTTGCATGCTTAGAAATACCACCAATATCATTATTCTCAAGAATGCTAGAGGAAACTTAACCATTGTTATGAGTACCTTTAATTATGAATCATAAATTCTAGACCTTATTTCCTCTCCTTCATATAGAACCCTATCCAAGAACTAAATCAACGCCATCACTTACTTACTAATACTTTTTTTTGGATCCCTTAGTGAAAAAACAACTTATTCCTCATAACTCCCAAACCCCGATATTCTGCTGGAAACCTAAAATTCATAAACAGGAAAACCCCCTTAGACATATAATAAGAAAGTGCAAAGTAATTTTAGGGCTGAACTATAGAAAAAATAAAATATTAAGATAACATTTTAAGCTTGGAGAATATTTTATATTGTTTAAATATATTAAATTTTGCCTTATCTTGAAACCATATAATTATTTTTAGATATAAATAGTCAAACAATATATCAAATGAGGAATCATACTCGCTTATTTTCAAGGGGGATGAAAGGAAGATGAAATATGGAGTACACTTCTTACACTAATCCATGAGATAAGAATATGCAAAAAATTCAAATTAAAATAATTGCAAACATATGAAATGAACAACAAACTATTAATAACAAGATATCCCAGGGAAAACCCTCCTAGGAGAAAAATCCCACACTCTAAATAACATTCATCTTATTGTTCAACCACTATTGGTTACAATACAAATTTTATGTGCTTTCTCCAAGAGTGTTCAGTAGTTTCTTAATTTCTGAATTCAGGCTTCTGTGATTCTTATTGAATTAAGCAAAAGATTTTCGGTAGAAATCACATTGGAGAATTTTTGCCTACGTGTTTCGAACCATCTAGTGTGGGTCATCGTTAAGGCAAGATGAATAAGAAAATCATGGCACCAACTTAAATAGAGATCAATGCAGAGACCATTAGTTCATATAACGGCTATAATAAATGGCTAGTCTATGAAAAACATTAATTAATTTATAGCATTAATTATTAGGATCCATTTATATTAAATAAAATCAAGAAATAGATAAAGGTTTGAAAAATATAAAAAGAGTCAAACATTTATAGTCAAATCTCAGACAAGGAGCAAAGTCAAAAAATAACAACCATAATAAACGCTAGTTATATGAATAATATTATTTAATTTATAAAATTAATTATTTGGATTATAAGAAATAGATTAAGGTTCAAAATAAATAAAGACTAAGAAGAATCAATCAGAACCAAGGAGCGTAGTCAAAAATTGACAAAAGGAGTCAGGATCCTATTAATAAAATGGAGTCAAGGCGCTAATGATAAATAAATAAATAATTGAAAAAAGTAGAAAACATAATAAATAAAATAAAAACTAAAATAATCAAATTACGAAAGACTAATGAATTAGTGTCAACCATAAAATAAGGGGCTAAGGGCCTACAAGTAAATTGAGGAGCCAAGAAAAAGGAAAAAGATAAACTAAGTCTAACAAAAAATAAATACTTAAAGAAGCTAAGAAGATAAAATAATTAAGAGAGCTAAGAGAGCTAAGAACTATCAAGAAGATAAAACATAATTGATGAAAAAACACTTATTGACCGAACAGACAATATAAAAAAGATACAAATACCTACATAGACAAATACAATACTAATAAAAAAATAAAAATAAAAAAATAATAATTATTAGGAGGACATGACCAGGACCCAACTTTTGCTAATATTCCAACCATCGTCTCTATTCAAATTAATGGGCCTTTTTTATTTATTTTTAAGGCCACCCTGACTTTTCAATGATGGAAATGACTAATCTCAACAATGACTTGGGCCTCCTCAATGGAGTTGTGATGCTTATTTTTTTGGCATGTTTTTCCAAGGCAGAGGGATGGGTCCTACCATGCTTGATGTCAATGGCGTGCTCACGAATCCATTGATTAATTAAGCGATCAGTCTCACAAATGTAGGGAGTCCCACAGGAGCAAGGGATAATGTAAACACCTTTCATATTTTTATGGTCCACTGAGTCTTTTATAGACCTTAGGGAACTCTGAATGGTGTTCAGAGGTATGAAGGTTGAAGGAATATTTTTCTTCCATAAGATCTTTGCAATATTGTCAGTGGTCCCTTGGATAAAAGGTAGATGAAAACTTGAAAATTGATCCTTGGGTTTTATCTTAGCCTTAGAAACTTTTTAAGATTTCAGGAAAGCCTTAGAACACTAATGTTTGCTATACCCATTATTCAAGAAAACACTTGGAGGTGCTCTTTATCATAATTAAGATGGTTGTCATCAGAAACTCTTAAAGCTCTAGTCGCTAAAGTGTTTAGAACATCAAGATTTTGAGTTAGGAAATGATGAGAATTAACATGAAGATATTGGTCTGTGTGAGTTTTCTTCCGAAAGACTTGATGAGAAAAATATCCATCATCGTTCCTTGGAAGGAGGACGTCAACGAAGGGTAGACTACCATTTCTTTCATATTCCATGGTGCAATTTATGGAATTAGACTGATTATTAAGATGAAGGAAAAAAGGTTCCAACTCTCCCTTACCATGGGACCAGATGACACAAGTGTCATACACAAACCTCTTCCACATCCTAGGTAGAACGTGAGAAGAGGCTAATGCCTTTGATTAAAAAATCCTCCATGAATATATTAGCCACCATAGGGGGGAGGGAGGAACCCATGGCGACACCATAAGTTTTATCATAAAATTCACCATCAAAAGAGAAGAAAGTAGAGGTGAGACAGATGTCAACTAGTCTAGCCCTATCAGAATCTGTAACACACTTAATTACTTCAATGTCCTCATTGATATGGATATTAGTGTAGAGGGAGACCACATCGAAACTCACAAGCTTGTCTCTTAGGTGTTGAAAACCAAGATTATCCATGAACCGACTCAAGACTCCCGCTACTTGGGTAATGTAAGGTCTAGTGCATACCATCACATACATCAAACTACTAACTACACTAGCATAAGGAAGAGATACATCCCATATTATCCATATTTATGGGTGATGTAAAACACTACTTAACTAGAAGCTTAGTTCCCGTAGAAATTTGAATATTCAGTGGTTTCCAATTTTCCATTAGAAAATGTTAGAGCACATGTTTTATGTACTTACTCTAGCTCAACCAAAGTATTGTATTCTTTATGCCTCTCCTAATCTCCATTCCCAAGATGCATTTTATAGCCCCTAAGTTATTCATTTCAAATTGCATTAAAAATATGATATTTCAAATCACAAATCAAATCCTTATTATTACCAAAAAATAACATATCATCAATATATAGGGTGATAATACGAAAATTATCACCATCTTGTTTGTAATATACATAGCGATCCAGTTTGGATCTCATAAGCCCTAATATTAATATAAATGAATCAAACATTTGATAACAAATTCCGGGAGATTGTTTGAGACCATATAAATATATATATTTTTTTTTAATTTGCAAACTAATGACACTTTACCTTTTTCAACATAGTTCTCTAGCTGTGTCATAGATATCTCCTATTTCATCTCACCGTGAAGGATTTTCACATACATATATTCTATCCCCTCAACTTGGAAATATTATTTTGCAACTAAGCTTTCTCTATGATTTTCAACATTCCCATCTAAATTGATCTTCTTCTTGAACACCCATTTACAGCCAATGAGTTTCCATCCATTTGGAAAGGTCCCATGTATCATTTGTCCTAAGTGCAACCGTTTCCTCATACTTGGTTAGTCTCCAAGATTCCTTATCTTCCATCTCCATTGCCTATTCCATAGTTCTAGGCTCATCAACGTTAGTAGATAAACCATATATACATATGAAATTAGGAATATAATTATACCTATCTCGTTTTCTTCTTTGTTGAGTGGACCTCCTCAAAGTTTGAGGCAGATTTTCTTCCTCCTTTTCTAAACTCTTTGAACCATACTCCTCATTAGGTCCTTCTTGAAATTCTGATTCACTTTATAATTCAAATTTATTGTTCTTTGGTGGTATATAAACAAAAAACCTCTTCTCGTCCTCTATTGCCTATACCACTATGGGAGAATGCTTAAATTCTTTAAAACTAACATTTCTATTATACAAAAAAAAGCTAGCCATATAATCCCAATTTGTGTACCCTTTCACACTAACAATATAGCTAATGAAAATACATTTCACTACCTTGTTAGCAACTTAGACTGCTTCTGCTTAGGTAGATAAGCATATGCCTCACAA
Source organism: Pinus taeda (assembly GCA_000404065.3). Taxonomy (NCBI): domain Eukaryota; kingdom Viridiplantae; phylum Streptophyta; class Pinopsida; order Pinales; family Pinaceae; genus Pinus; species Pinus taeda. The sequence goes on along the minus strand of APFE031381754.1, from coordinate 80,797 downwards.
CCTAAAACATGAATATACTAAAGAGAGAGATTATTGCCTATCCAAACCTCCATGGGGTTCTTTTCCAAAAGAAATTATATATAAGACCTATTAATCAATTAAAAATGTAGTAGTAACCACTTCATCAAAAAACTACTTATCGAGGCCAACTCCACTGCGCATACTCATATCTCTCTCCATCAATTTTTTATTCATCCATTTTGAAACTCTATTTTGTTGAGGGGTATATGAGTTTTCTTATGTTTTTCAATACCATTCTCCTTTCAAGAAATTTCAAACTCTATAGAATAGAACTCACCGCCGTAATTAGATTTCAACACCTTAATGTTCTTACTAGTCTAATTTTTCAAGAGAGCTTTAAGCTCCTTAAATAAATAAATAAAATCCTTTAATTCAGTTCTAAGGAAATATACCCATGCCCTTATAGAATAATCATTAGATGAATGAAACATGATACAAATAATTATAAATTGAAGGAACTCTAATTAGAACTAATATGTCATAATGAATTAAATCCAATAGCCTAGAAGATTTATGAGAAACATAATAAAACTAAGCACAATTTTTTTTTCGATATATGTGATGCTCATAGAAATCTAGTTCAAGAGAAAAATTATTTAATCCATCAACAACATTTTTTTCAATTCCCATAGGCTCTTCTCACTTATATGGCCTAATATATTGTGGCATATCATTGTCTTCTTTGCAAGTAACTTGATTTTTATACTGAGAGCCTTTTAAAGAGGTTTTGATTGTGAACGAGTAGATCTTATAGATCTCTCCACTACATAAATAAATAAATAAAATATGCTCGATAGTTCATGCATCAAGTTGAAACAAGATACCCACATGCACAGCGTTAATAAGTAACATAGCTCCATGAAGAATCTTGCACCATTTGCTAGAGAGAACAATATGTACACTTGCATCATAAGTGTTCCCATTTATATTAAATTTCACGATAAACTTAAAATGTGGAAAACTCCATTGATCCCCTTTACTTTTCCAGAAGGGAACATAATCAATACTCTATTGTGGAAAGCTATGTTGAGAGAAGATTCACTACCAATATATATAAACCCACCATCTTATTTCTCCTATAATGAAAACTAGTGCCAAATGAGAAGTCATGTGATAGAAAGCTCCAAATTATATCAGCCATACACTCCAAAATTTATGGTTTTCCAAGGCAATTTTTTTTTTTATCCCCCTCATCTTATTAAGAATATTTTCTTGACTCATTATTAGATTAGAATCCTTCTTTTATTTCTTCTTCCTCTCCTCTTTCTTGCAACACCTTTTGAAATTCCCACCCTTTAGTCAATGGCCATTACCAGGTTTTCACATGAATCTGGTAAAAAATGCAAAAGAATCATACAATGATCCTGCTCATCCATTCTTACTCCCACTCACAATAGTATTATATGCATTTAGGTGCTTAGCTATAGAGTCACCATAAACCATTATCAAGGAAAACAAGTTTTTCCATAGAAATGTTTATTAACTAGGGATTTAACTCAATACAAATCCCCCAAATTATTCTAGAGTCTAGCTACATTTTTGTCTTCAAGAATAGTCAATAATATTAAATTGGCCAAGAAAATATTGACAAGGCTCCTTTCCTTTCTCTCCAACACCTCCCACTCTTCATATATAATACCAATGGGTTGGGTTCCTTCAATTTTAATCCATATACCTTTATCTACAAGAAGATATCCCATCATGAGCTTCGAGTGCTCAAAATTAATTCCATTAAAATTCTCCATTTCTATTCTAGATGTGCTCACCATTTCCCTACAACAAGAAGCAAGTATTAGATCAAAAAACATTGTTGCTAAAAGCTTAGACTTGAGATGTTTAGGCTTTGATACTAAATCGAATAATGTCGAGCCATGGAATAATATCCCTACACTAATCCATGAGAAAATAAAATTCAAATTAAAATAGTTGTGAACATATGAAATGAACAACTAACCATTAAAATTAATATATCCTAAGGAAAACCCTTCCATGGGAAAACCCCACACTCTAAAGAACATTAATTGTATTATTTAGTAACTCATAGCTACTGTACAAAATTGATATTCTATGTTCAAGATTATTCAATGGTGGTTCAATTTTGGAGTTGGAAACTTAACAATAAAGTAAAAATACTCTCACATATTTCTCCACTCAAGCACTTAATTTATAATACATAGTAAAACCATAAAACAATTTTTTTTTTTCTTTCTATTTTTGCATAAAGAAACGCACTAATATGTTATTCTCTTCAATTGCTCAGTATTGAAATATTCCCTACACAATCTTTGAATTTCTTAACAACACTGCAAAAATTTCATGCGGTGTTATAGAAAACAAAAACAACACTATAAGGTTCTCAATAGCACTATAGAAGTTCTCCCAGACACTATGATGTTCTGAATAGTACTGCATAAATTATCCACAACATTCTGATGTTATTAATAATGTTGTAGAAACTATCTGCAACATTGTAAGTTGTATGACACCTTTCCCAATAGGGAGAAGATAAATTTCAGTCCTATTCAATAACGGTTGTGTTTAAAAAGAAATCCTTGGATATTTTTTTAAGATAAAATAAGTAATTACAAGATCTAGGAATATTCTTTAGGTTGGATGACTTATTTTTATTAAAGCATATTTTTTAATTTATGGCATGTCTTAATATATTAAGATTGTCTTACAAGTAATATGTTGCAACAAGATTTCCTTTTATTATTTTTGCCAAGCATTATGGGTTGAATGAAAGAAAGTTTAGTATTGTGGCTAGTTTTCATTCAATTAATGCTTACTTCTAATTGAAAATTAGGTTCCACACATTTTTTTTTTTCATTGTTATCTGATGTAGTAGTTGTATTTGTCTTCGCATTGTATCAAATTTCTAATACTCATTTTATTTTTTAATATACAATGCAACTCTAATTGGACACTATCTCTTTTTTACGCCGTAAGGCGTTCCTTCTGGGAAGAACTCCCCTCCCAAGCCACCTGTACCTTTATCGGCCGTTGATTTTAGTGTTAGACGATTGAAAGAGACTCTGCCGTCGGATTGAAAATAGTTAGGCCGTTAAGCCTTCCTTTTGAATCAGGGTTTTCGTCTACTTTTCGATTTAAGCTCGACATCTGTGAACCATAATCTTGACATCTGTGACATTTTTGTTAAGTGCTAGGTTTGCCGTGTCGATCCCGGTAAGTCACAGCGTTTGCAGGTGTCGATCTCTGTACCTGGAAGTCGTCGCTCGCATCGCTTTTTCTCATCTCCATTCGACATCTGTGCCACTCGTTTTACACTGGAGTATTTTAGGCAGGAGTTCCACGACAATCTGTTTCAGTGTTTCGTGGAGTTTATGGCATTGAATATGAGTTTCAGAGAATGTGCTATTTTTGGCAGAGAGATTGCATTCTACCGAGAATATATTGATTCAAATTCTTCACAACCTATAGCAGTATAAGAAATGCAGCTATACTAATATTGGTTCTCCGCCACCCGGTTCTGTGCTACCCGAATTGGGTTCACGTGTTAATTTTAGGTCATGTAAATTATATATTAGTTAGGTTTTTGAAAAAAAAGGTTTTGGACTTCATAGATGATTAAGCATTTGCAGAGCTCATGCAAGATTTGAAGTCTGTTGTTTTTCCCCTTTGATTCTGTGGAATTTCAGTACCCTGATATTTTATGATGTCTCAAATTGCTAAATAGCGTACACTGCCTGTATGAAGGAGATCTGTTGAAGGAATGCTTGAGCATTCAGAGATGATTAGATTACAGCAACAAAAATCATTCTTGAGGAGAGGTGTGTCAAGTTGCTTTTCTTCATACAGAAATTGGTTCATTTTGCTATGGGTGGTGGGTTTTGGATCCGTGTTTCTCTGGCAGAGAAATATAGTGGAAGGCATCCGGTTTTTTCGGTTTAACATACCCCGGCCGATACCTAGGTTGAGGCCTCATGTATTTAATCTGACTGATTTTGGGGGCGTTGGAGATGGCATATGGATGAATACAAAGGCATTTGAGGATGCTGTGGCTGCGATTGCAAAGTTGGGGAATGAAGGGGGGCAGCTTAATGTGCAGGCTGGAGTGTAGTTGACAGCACCGTTTAATCTGACAAGTCATATGACTTTGTTCCTCGCAGAAGATGCTGTTATTCTTGGTGTTGAGGTGAACATATTTTCGTTCATTTTTTTTCACATCGCATCGTTGCATGCTTTATGTATTTTTGAAACATGTACTGAACATAATTGGTCGTTTCAATGTAAATTGTATGAAATCATGCTGCAGGGATTTTATCTTTAACCTCTCCTAGTTGCCCATAAGGAATTGAGAAAACTCAAATCAGGCATTGCAAGCAACTGAGATGTTTTATAAGTCAAAATTAAGTTGGTAATCAATGATCATATTCCTTCAAAGGCGAATAAACACAAGGTATTTGTAGATTAACAGTATGATCTTCATGATTAGTATGCTGTTTAGAATGTGGGGTTTATGAAATGCTGGCCTTGAGCCATGCTGTCTAACGCAAGTGCACATAAAAGGTAGCCATTGCAAGATTGAATTCCCTATAGCATTAGATGCTTAGATGATTGATGCTGATTTTATTTACTTATGGTCATAGACTCTCTGCCTGATTTGTAATCAAAGCTACTCCATCAGTCTAAACGTTATGAACTCACAATTGCTTGTTATCTAGACCAAACAGTTCTCATTTGTACAAGCACACACAAGATGAGCATTGGGATCCTAATACCAGTGATAGCTAGACTGAATTAAGGGATAGGGACCATTGATTTTTATTGTATCAAGATACATAATGTACAGCTAGATCCTTGTTTCCTGTTCCCTATTTCCTATTTCTTCATTTCATTGCCAAAATGTCCCCAAAGAGTTTCTCATTTCTCTAGAAGAGCACCAATTGGTCATGATTTGTGCAACATCTATGCTTACGTGTGTAATCCATTCCAAATTCTGTAGAATTGTTTATAATATATGATAAGCATAGTTCCCAAGGAATGCAAAAAAGGTGTTGCACAAACTTTAGGTCTTGGCAGTGACAGTATGTAGCCTGAAGTTCTTGTTTTGTCATCTTGTAAAATACAATTTTCTACATCCTATCTTTAATTCCAGTGCTATAGTTTTCTGAAAATTCAATGAATGTCATGTTAATAACTTGATACTGAGCCTTTTTGGCATCATCCCTGACATTTCTCCCAACTTATCAGGAACCTTAATGAATAAGGGAATTCGATTTTCCATGGGTTTTCTCTTATTTGGTGAGCAGTAACAGAAGTTCCATAAGTTCCAAATCCTTACTTATCTCCCCAAAAATATAGTTTTATGGCTTCAGCTTAAAGCTATTGCTATGAATACTTTAGTTTATTTGTAGGTAAGGTTTTCACATAGCTCCTTTTTCGTCATTTTTTTTTGGTAAACTCCAATTTTGGTTATGCACCTAATGCCATGTTATGGTCTGATTGGAAGTTTTTAATATTGGTTGTTCCAGATATGAAGTTGTTTTGCACTAATTAGAAAGTGTCCTTGGGCATCTGCTACTATAGAAGGCTAGCATTGTTTTTATAGTTTTATTCCAGGTCTCAGGAAGTCAGGAAGTTCCTTGTTGAACTAGTTACGTCGTAAGGCATTCCCTCTGGGAAGATCTCCCCTCCCAAGCCACCCCTCCCAAGCCACCTGTACCCGGCCGTTGATTTTAGTGTTAGACGATTGAAAGAGAGTCTGCCGTCGGATTGAAAATAGTTAGGCCGTTAAGCCTTCCTTTTGAATCAGGGTTTTCGTCTACCTTTTCGATTTAAGCTCGACATCTGTGAACCATAATCTTGACATCTGTGACATTTCTGTTAAGTGTTGGGTTTGCTGTGTCGATCTCGGGAAGTCACAGCGTTTGCAGGTGTCGATCTCTGTACCTGGAAGTCGTCGCTCGCATCGCTTTTTCTCATCTCCATTTGACATTTGTGCTACTCGTTTTACACCGGAGTATTTTAGGCAGGAGTTCCACGACAATCTGTTTCAGTGTTTCGTGGAGTTTATACCATTGAATATGAGTTTTATGGTGCACCACTGAGACTTCCATTCCAAATTCTGTAGAATTGTTTATAATATATGATAAGCATAGTTCCCAAGGAATGCAAAAAAGGTGTTGCACAAACTTTAGGTCTTGGCAGTGACAGTATGTAGCCTGAACTTCTTGTTTTGTCATCTTGTAAAATACAATTTTCTACATCCTATCTTTAATTCCAGTGCTATAGTTTTCTGAAAATTCAATGAATGTCATGTTAATAACTTGATACTGAGCCTTTTTGGCACCATCCCTGACATTTCTCCCAACTTATCAGGAACCTTAATGAATAAGGGAGTTCGATTTTCCATGGGTTTTCTCTTATTTGGTGAGCAATAACAGAAGTTCCAAATCCTTACTTATCTCCCCATAAATATAGTTTTATGGCTTCAGCTTAAAGCTATTGCTATGAATACTTTAGTTTATTTGTAGGTAAGGTTTTCACATAGCTCCTTTTTCGTCATTTTTTTTTGGTAAACTCCAAATTTGGTTATGCACCTACTGCCATGTTATGGTCTGATTGGAAGTTTTTAATATTGGTTGTTCCAGATATGAAGTTGTTTTGCACTAATTAGAAAGTGTCCCTGGGCATCTGCTACTATAGAAGGCTAGCATTGTTTTTATAGTTTTATTCCAGGTCTCAGGAAGTTCCTTGTTGAACTAGTTACGCCATAAGGCGTTCCCTCTGGGAAGAACTCCCCTCCCAAGCCACCCCTCCCAAGCCACCTGTACCCTTATCGGCCGTTGATTTTAGTGTTAGACGATTGAAAGAGAGTCTGCCATCGGATTGAAAATAGTTAGGCCGTTAAGTCTTCCTTTTGAATCAGGGTTTTCGTCTACCTTTTCGATTTAAGCTCGAAATCTGTGAACCATAATCTTGACATATGTGCCATTTTTGTTAAGTGCTGGGTTTGCCGTGTCGATCCCGGGAAGTCACAGCGTTTGCAGGTGTCGATCTCTGTACCTGGAAGTCGTCGCTCGCATCGCTTTTTCTCATCTCCATTTGACATCTGTGCCACTCGTTTTACACCGAAGTATTTTAGGCAGGAGTTCCACGACAATCTGTTTTAGTGTTTCATGGAGTTTATGGCATTGAATATGAGTTTTATGGTGCACCACTGAGACTCTCTCAATGGCATGATCGGTAATGGCATAATATTTACTGCGAATTCCAAATCGACAATCCTTTCATGCATATTCTAGACACCCTGCTCGCAATGCTGGAACAAAACACGGGCTTCGTTGCTTTCCTTTTCTTTAATGGAAGTGACCCCCAATGGCATAATCTTTACTGTCAATTCCAAATGGACAATCCTTTCATGCATACTCTCGACACCCTGCTCGTAAATATCGATCAAAACGGGCTTCGTTGCTTTCCTTTTCTTTAGGGTTTCCATATAAATTCTAATTGAACATCTTCTTGATCGATTTCTTCATTTCCGCAATTTCTCTTTTGGAAAGGAAATCAAGCAGTGCAGATGTTAATTTCAATATGATCCCAACAATATTCTCCAAGGAAGAGGACTAGGACGGCCCGCAAACCCACGACATCTGCAATCCCAGAAATTTGCAGTTCACCCATGAGAGTATAAAGGATTCCTTCAGTAAAGCCCACAATGGCGTCAAAATTGTAAGATACAATGTCTGATATAAAGGGGGAAGGCTCGATTTTTAGCCACTTAAAGTCCATGGAGGAGACGAGACGATGGAAGGCTCTGGTTCTAGAACAATTGAAGGCTTTGGATGGTGTGCCAGGTCGGCTTTTGAGCAGTTGAGGTGAAGATAAAGTCCAGTGATTTCATATCTCATCGTCTTGGAGAAGAAAAGCCAGAGAGGCTCAGCGACCTTCACTTTCTCCCTAACGTCCGGAGCTCCCATCCTTGATTGTTTGCATTAATATAATATCCATGTGAGTCTATTTCTAGGGATTATGTTTTGCAAATTAATAGATAAGTACTGGCCGTAGTTAAGGGTTTTGTCTTTTTAATATTTTTGGGTTCTCGTAAATCTTAGAATGAATATACGTGTTTTGCAGATAGTTTTCTTGCAAAAGATCTTGTTAACATACTCTTATTTTCATGAACATACATGTTTTGGAGATAGCTCTCCTATAAACAATCCTGTTAACAGACTCTTATTTTCATATGGAATTGTATTATCAACTCTAAGTTTGGATTCTATTTAAAGGCGATTATTATTTCTTCTCCGTTCTGTGAGTTTATAATTTCCATTCTGTGTGGTTATGCATGCTGAAAGGCATTCATATGGATTGAGAATGCTTGTGAAAAATTCTCACCCTGTTGATTGCAATTGTTATCTGAGATTTGTTAGTCGGGGTTCTGAAGAATTTTGTCGTTTGGAAGATAAAATAAGTGGGTAGTACGGGTTTGCAAAAGGGCAAACTGGGTACCAAGAAATCACTATTGCAGATATTTTCACCGCCACTATGCCCTCCTCAACAGAATATCAGGAAGCAGAGATCTGAGTCCTTTGCTCAGAAGCAGAGACCGCAGTCCTTTGCTGACATGGCGTAAAATCCATCCCATGTATGTTATATTTCCTTCTATGATTCCATTAAACTAAAACTTTTGTAGGGTTTTGTTTTGTTATGATTTTTTTTGAAGAGTCTTATTAATTTATTAAACCTCTATCCATGAAAAGGAATTCCTTTGTGTTATCAATATCACACTTCCATAATGGAAAATTATTCCATAAAATATGAATAGCTTAAATTAATTGCATTAGTCTAAGTTATAGACAAAATGGTCTTTTTTAGGACTTTTTTTTGGTTAATTTTAATCAAAATATAACAGAGATTTTTAAAAACTTAGAGTTTAAATTGCTTTTAGAGGGTGTTAAATTCAAATTGTATTCCTGGATTTTGGTAAATTTTCCTGAAAAATACTATTTTAATTAGGTGAAAAAACTATTTTATCTATAAATTAAACTGAGCTTATTACCCTTTCTTTGATTGATTGGAACTAGAGTTGAATGAACCTTTGATTGGAAATAGAGTTGCATGAAACAACGCTAGTCGCATAATACCATGGATTTATTACCCTCTATTCACACGCTGGTTGGATCTGGAGTTGAATGAATCCACGCTACTATATATTTGAAGGGAACCTTCATGTATTGAGCCTATGAGGTCATCTTCGGCCTGTAAGATTATCTTTGGCGATCAATGAGAAGATATCCATTATTCATGGAGAGGAGAAGGGTTTATAGTGAAATATTATGTGTGATTATGATGATCAATTATGATGTTGCTGAGTGCACAGCCTACCTGAATGTGGAGCGATCTGCTAACCTGAATTCCTTTGTATTATTCCTATGTATTCTTTCTTGGTAATATTTTTTTGAAATGTGGGAGGCTGGAGTTTTTTACATAGACTTATTATTCTTCTGTATTCTTTCTTTCCTGGTAATATTATTTTGAAGTGGTAATATTATTTTGAAGTGGGGTTCTTTCTTGGTAATATTATTTTGAAGTGGAGGAGGCTGGAGTTTTTGACACATATTTATTATGTTACTATGATGTACTAATCTAAATTCTTAAGCATAAAATTTGCCGATGATTAAAACTATACTATGGGCATTACGGTGAAACTTTAATGGAAAGTTAAATATTTAAGCTCATGTTTTAACTTACAATGCCGCCACTATATAGAAATTTTTAAAACAATGCCGCCACTATACAGAATTTTTTATTAAAAAAATATAATGCATTTTATATCATTTTTAAATTAATAATCAAGTTTGGCCTAACTTACAATTCCACTATAGAATTTTTATTAAAAAAGAAGAAGATATAAATGCATTCTATATTATGTTTAAATAAATAGTCACTTACAATGCCACTATATAATCTTTAAAGATATAAATGCATTTTATTTCATATTTAAATAAATAGTCAAGTTTTGCTTTACAGCAGGCCCAAATAAATAGTAAGTTTTACTTATCAGGCCCAAATAAATAGCAGTTTCCCTATTAATTATTCTGAGAGTTCCAAATATCCACCCAATAAGAAGATTAAAACTTATAATAAAAAAATTTAATGAACCAAAATAAATAGTAGTTTTCCAATTAATTATTTTGAGGGTTCCAAATATTTTAATGGGCCAAAATAAATAGTAATTTTCCAATTAATTATTTTGAGGGTTCCAAATATCCACGTGGTAAGAAGATTAAAACTTATAATAAAAAGTTTTTAATGGTGAGTTTGTTAATATAAAACTTATAATAAAAAGTTTTTAATGGTGAGTTTGTTAATATTTTCGAACCAATTATATTTTTTAAATTAAAACAGACTTTAAAAATATAATAAAAAGTTTATTTAATATTTTTTAACAAATTATATTTTTAAAATAAAATAAATCAAACTCAATAACATAGGAGGTAGTAGACTTCCTAGTTAGCTTTAAATTCTAGCCAAAACCACACCAAAACCACCTAACCACTTTTATAATAAAAAAAAATTAATGGGCCAAAATAAATAGTAGTTTTCCATTTAATTATTTTGAGGGTTCCAAATATCCACATGGTAAGAAGATTAAAACTTATAATAAAAAGTTTTTAATGGTGAGTTTGTTAATATTTTAGAACCAATTATATTTTTTAAATTAAATCAGACTTTAAAAATATAAATAAAAGTTTTTAATTTAATATTTTTTAACAAATTATATTTTTAAAATAAAATAAATCAAACTCAATAACATAGGAGATAGTAGACTTCCTAAGCTAAGGCTGAAGCGGGGATGGTAGAAAGGCACAAGGTTAAATCTTGGGGATGGTATAAAGACACAAGGTTAAATCTTTAGGAGCACAAGGTTAAATCTTGGGGATGGTATAAAGACACAAGGTTAAATCTTTAGGAGATCAACGAGAATGATGCATTGCAAAACATTAAAAATATTGTTTTCTAAGTTCAAAGAAAAAATGTGGTGTGAGAAAGATTTAGCAGTTAAAAGAAAATTAAGTTATTATAAGAAGATCATCAACCCCACCCTAGAAGATCAAAAGTAAAGTATCTCTCTCTTAACTAGCTCAAAGAAGAAAATTAATATAGAACGAACTCTCTTGGGCTCCATAGTGACATAGTGAAACAGGTTGTTGGGCAGTTCCTAAAACACCATGGATGGAAGGGATCTCCCAATGGAAAGGTCAGTTCCTAAAACACCATGGATGGAAAGGATCTCCCAATGGAAAGGATCTCCCATCTCAGTGAGAATAGGAACATGAGGATGAAAACCACTTCCTCTTAGAGTGCCCAGTGTACAATCACATTAAATCTTCATAATCTTTGTAGCGATACTGACCTTCTTCCTAGCCTTTTACGATGTCAAAATTATATGAGTTCCATAGTGAAACAGGTCGTTGCGCAGTGCCTAAAACACCATGGATGGAAAGGATCTCCCATCTCTGTGAGAATAGGAACATCGAGGATGAAAACCACTTCCTCTTAGAGTGCCCAGTGTAAACCACTTCTTTACATTTCCTCTTAGAGTGCCCAGTGTATAATCACATTAAATTTCAGTTTCATAATTTTTGTAGCGATACTCACCTTGGATGAAAACCACTTCCTCTTAGAGTGCCCACTGTACAATCACATTAAATCTCAGTTTCATAATTTTTGTAGCGATACTCACCTTGGATGAAAACCACTTCCTCTTAGAGTGCCCAGTGTATAATCACATTAAATCTCAGTTTCATGATTTTTGTAGCGATACTCACCTTGGATGAAAACCACTTCCTCTTAGAGTGCCGAGTGTACAATCACATTAAATCTCAGTTTCATAATTTATTTAAATCTCAGTTTCATAATTTATTTAAATCTCAGTTTCATAATTTATTTTTGCAGCGATACTCACCTTCTTCCTAGCCTTTTACGATGTCAAAATTAAAGGAACAATGAGGATGAAAACCACTTCCTCTTAGAGTGCCTAGTGTACAATCACATTAAATCTCAGTTTCATAATTTTTGTAGTGATACTTACCTTCTTCCTAGCCTTTTACGATGTCAAAATTATAGTGGGCTTGGGAAGCTTCTCTCCATGTTTTTTGAACATAAGAATAAAATCTTAAATCAAACCTTTTACTTTGTCAAAATTATAGTGGGCTTGGGAAGCTTCTCTCCATGTTTTTTGAACATAGGAATAAAATCTTAAATCAAACCAAATAATTTGTTTCTTTAGGTCCGATAGACCAAAGTTTGGTCTCAGTTAACCACCACCATCATCATCATTATTTATTTGAAATTAAAAAATAATAATAATTGATTATTATTTTAAAATATTTTTTAAAACAAGTAGAGTTATATATATTAAAGGTTTAGTTTAGTTTATAAATAAATAAATAAATCTGAGGATTTAAGCAAGATTATGATTTTTTTATGTTTAAAATACATTTTTGAATACATAAATTTGTTAGACCAAAGTTTGGTCTCAGTTAACCACCACCATCATCATCATTATTTATTTGAAATTAAAAAATAATAATAATTGATTATTATTTTAAAATATTTTTTAAAACAAGTAGAGTTATATATATTAAAGGTTTAGTTTAGTTTATAAATAAATAAATAAATCTGAGGATTTAAGCAAGATTATGATTTTTTTATGTTTAAAATACATTTTTGAATACATAAATTTGTTAGACCAAAGTTTGGTCTCAGTCTCTGGACGTTAACCACCACCATCATCATCATTATTTATTTGAAATTAAATAGTAATAATAATTGATTATTATTTTAAAATATTTTTTAAAACAAGTACAGAGGGTGTGAATGAAGCCATATGCAAATTTGGGATGCTTTTAATGGCATATCGATCTCTCTCACAGTGCAGTGGCTTAACAAAAGGACCACTGTAAGTTAAGTAAAAAACTTTAGAAAAAAACCATCATCTATAATTGTTTTTTCACAGATTAAAAATTTATTTATTTAATTTTTTTAATATGAAATACTTTAAAAAAATTTCAGGTTTTTGTTTGGTTTTGGTAAGTGACCAACATCATATTTTGCTTTTCTTAATAAAAATCTAAAAGTTATACATCGAAATCATTATTATTTTGTAATGATACTGTAACTAGGTTTTAATTTCACTTATATTTATATAAGTTTTTAAGATTTTACTTATTTTTTAATTTTATAAATATTATTTAAAAAATATATATTTTCTTCACTTTATTTTTTCAATGGTTATATCTAACTAATTTTGTTATTTGAGTGAAAAATTATTAATAATGTTAATAATTTTTAACAATATTCATTTGACCATTAATATTAAAAATTTTAACAATATTCATTTCACAATTAATTAACAAATTTTTTTACTAGAACAAGTTGGCCTAACAATATTCATATAATGTATAAATTTGTCAATCTTGAACATCTAATTAATTTAATGACCATTAATTTTCTATCAAGGTTTCTTTAAATTCTTTGACACGACATCTTAAACTCTCCACAAATTTCTACTGGTTTAATAGTTTTGTATTTAATTTCGGTCACATGAAGTTTATGTTCGACAGATCATAAAAAAACACTATTTAGGCTATTTGTTTTTTTAAAATGCTACGATCTAACTCTCCACAAATTTCATAAAAAAACACTATTTAGGCTATTTGTTTTTTTAAAATGCTACGATCTAACTCTCCACAAATTTCTGTTGGTTTAATAATTTTATAAAATTTCTGTTGGTTTAATAATTTTGTATTTAATTTTGGTGACATGAAGTTTATGTTCGACAGATCATAAAAAACACTATTTAGGCTATTTGTTTATTTAAAATGCTACGATCTAATAATTTCATATTTACTCTCCTTTGCGTGGAATTTACATTCAAATTTTCTATTGTTTTAATAATTTGGTAATTGTATTTGCAAAGCACATGATAATGGATTAGTTTAGGTTCTTTTCTTTCCATTGTTGAAACACTTATAAAATTCAACTCGTTTAATAAATTATTTTTTCAATGCAGGAAACGAATCTTGTTGAATTTGTGCCTACATTGGTATAATTAGATTAGGCATCACATGCAATATTATAGAATAGTGGTGTTACACTGAGTTTATGGATTTATATTTAAACAATAATTATAAATTATGTTAATTAGTTAATTATATTTTATATTTATTATAATATAAACTTTAAATGGTATGATGAAAGTTAAAAGGTGAAAAAAAGAAGAGAGAATGAACGGGTACATTATTTTACATAAAATAAAATAATTTAATAACACTACTAAACAATAGCTTTATTTTAAATTAAAATGTATAAATATTAAAACAAAATATAAATATAACTTTTATAGTTTTCAATTGGGGCATGGATAATAGTTAAATTCAATTAAAGGCCGGATCTAATGCATCACTTTTAGTCTTCAAAAGTTGACCTTGCTATTTTCGAAAATGAAAAACATATGGCATACATGTCTATAAATACCTTTCTTATACAAATTTTCCAAATTAACAACTTTTCGTCTTTAAAAGTTGCCCTTGCTACTTTTGAAAATGCAAAACATATAGCATAGATGTCTATAAATACGTTTCTTATACAAAATTTCCACATTAACAAAAATTCCAAATTAACAAGCCTACGACCGCTTTTTGCACCTTTTGGGGCAATTGCTAGTTATTTTGTTACAATTCCTAACAATATTTTATACGAGGTTTTCCCATATCGCGCTCATTAGTCAGAGATAATAGGAGAGGAATAAGGGTTGAGGTATGTATCTATGTCCATTTTGTTGTAGACAAGAATTCCTATTCAGCAGTCCAACTCTCATTCAATAGCATGGGTGGGATTCTTTCCTGAAGAGATTTTAGGCTTTTTTTTATTGATTTGGGTGTTCTAATTGGAGTTTGATATTGATGCCCATTTCTTCTCTTTTTTGGTTTATCTTTGTTAATATTCTATCACTCATAGTCCTTGTTGGCTGGGAAGTGGTTTTGCAGGGTTGCTTTCAGTGGCATTGATGAAATTCAAGGTGGGTTACAGAAGTAGAGGCGCGCACCAAGGAGCCCAGTTATGAAGGCCCCTGTCTTGAGGGCATTATACAAATTGCCTGAGGGACCACTCCAACGTGCTTTTTAGGAGTGAATATGGGGATGGGCCTCTTCGAGAGAAAACAGACTATATACAATGTATTAAGGCGGCGCCCACAACGTCAGAAATTGAGTCGCAACAGTCTCTGAAACCACACACCTGGTTGAGCGCCTCTACTTCCATAACCTACAGAAAAGATTCCCAATGATCTCAGAGATCCCATTGAACACAGCATAGAAATATAAGCTAAACCCAGTGATCATGTTGAACAAGAGCTATATTTATGTAAAAATTTGTCATATGTCGATGTTTACTCACTACAAAATTACAGATTGTCGTTAGTGGGGTTATAATAGAATTTACATAGAGATTCGTTTCTCTTAATTACAGATTGCTGTTAGTGGGGTTATAACTACCTCTACCTTTTTCCATGTAGCTTCTCCCATCTTCTAGAGGTGGTTTTACTCTGCAGCTATGAGAGATGTGTCATTTAGTTTTGTAAAACCAGCTAACAGCAAAGGTAATTTGTTTCTATGTCCCTTATTCATTTAGGTATTTGGTTGATATAGGTTATTTTATTTCGAACTGCAGTAATGTAAAGGTTTTCTTTACATATTTATGTACCATTGCACAAGGATAATACCCTACTTCCTGGTGAGGGTTACTGTACTTCCTTACAGTAAGTTGATTCCAGGAACACGAATTCTCCTTTTGTAGATTGGGAAAATCCATTGGCCAGCAAATTGAATTTCCCAACTCGTTCCTTTCACTTTTGTTATTTATTTAGGGCTTTATTTCGCCCTACCCAGCCATGAATTCTGCTAATCTTTGTTTTTTCTTCTATGGATTGTTAGATTTAATCGCTTACAACTCTAGGCACGAAATTTTGGGTATGCGGTCCCATTATCTTATGGCTGTCAGGTTCCTGTCCTTAACGGTTTGATTGTCTTTCTCTAGGTTTGAATTTGGGTTCCAACCCATGTACAATTAGGGTTTCTTAATAGACCCCAACCAAGAGTCTTTCTACTAAATTTATTTTGTATTAAAATGAGAAATGGTCGTGCAGCCTGAAACACATAGTGGGAGATTTGTTCACTACCACTGTATAGCACTTGATTCCTATTTGGAAATTTAACATGGAGAAATGTTTCTTTGTTAGTGGAGAAACCATCAAACGGAAATCTGTGTACTATTCTGTCAAGTTCATCATGGTCCAATTATTTACATGCTTTTATATAATTTAGTGGAGAAACCATAAGATTGAAATCTGTGTAAAAAAGAAAAAAGAGGAAAGAGATTGAAGAGCTATATTTATGTAAAAATTTGTCATATGTCGATGTTTACTCACTACAAAATTACAGATTGTCATTAGTGGGGTTATAACTACCTCTTCCTTCTGCCATGTAGCGTCTCCCATCTTCTAGAGGTGGTTTTACTCTACAGCTATGAGAGATGTGTCATTTAGTTTTATAAAACCAGCTAATAGCAAGGTAATTTGTTTCTATGTCCCTTATTCATTTAGGTATTTGGTTGATATAGTTTATTTTATTTCGAACTGCAGTAACGCAAAGGTTTTCTTTACAAACTTATGTACGGTTGCACAAGGATAATACCCTACTTCCTGGTGAGGGTTACTGTACTTCCTTACAGTAAGTTGATTCCAAGAACATGAATTCTCCTTTTGCAGATTGGGAAAATCCATTGGCCAGCAAATTGAATTTCCCAACTCGTTCCTTTAACTTTTGTTATCTATTGAGGGTTTTATGTCACCCTACCCAGCCATGAATTCTGCTAATCTTTGTTTTTTCTTCTATGGATTGTTAGGTTTGACCGCTTAAAACTCTAGGCACAGAATTTTGGGTATGCGGTCCCACTATCTTATGGCTGCCAGGTTCCTGTCCTTGACGCTTTGATTGTCTTTCTCTAGGTCTGAATTAGGGTTCCAACCCATGTACGATTAGGGTTTCTTAATAGACCCCAACCAAAAGTCTTTCTACTAAATTTATTTTGTATTAAAATGAGAAATGGTCGTGCGGCCTGAAACACTTAGTGGGAGATTTGTTCACTACCATAGTGTAGCACTTGATTCCTATTTGGAAATTTAACATGGAGAAATGTTTCTTTGTTAGTGGAGAAACCATTAGATTGAAATCTGTGCAGTATTCTATCAAGTTCATCATGGTCCAATTATCTAAATGCTTTCAGTTAATTCAATGGAGAAACCATCAGATTGAAATCTGTGTAAAAAAAAAAAAGAGGAAAGAGATTGAAGGGCTTTCCATCGTATAAAACTCTGTGACTGGTTTTAGTTTATGGGAGCTCCCAATCCATCATGTCAAGATTTCCCTCTGTTCAATGTTTGGACAATAAATGTGTTTCTACATTATTTAAACGCTAGAGAAATGGCTGTGATATACTGGTTGCTTGAGATAGCTCTTGCCCTCCAAACCATGGAAATCCAAATACCACATTGCAGGGTGAGGGGGGAAGAAAAGTACAAGCAGTTTTTAGCAAAACTGGAGGGTTTGAATGGAGCAGAATCTAGAGTAGAAATATGCGTCATTGAAGGAAACCATGTTGTTGAAATTTGGAGGTGACAAGACTTTCCAGAAATTGGAATCTTATGAACGGTATTGATTTTATTTGCATTAAAGAGCATGATAGTGGAGCCTCTCCTCCAAGATGTTTTACATTGGACAGTTTGCTATTGGTACCACAACATCAGAAATTGACTCGCAACAGTCTCTGAAACCACGCACCTGGCTGAGCGCCTCTACTTCCATAACCCACCGAAAAGATTCCCAACGATCTCAGAGATCCCATTGAACACAGCATAGAAATATCAGCTAAACCCAGTGATCCTGTTGAACAAGAGTTGTATTTATGTAAAAATTTGTCATATGTCGATGTTTACTCACTGCAAAATTACAGATTGTTGTTAGTGGGGTTACAATAGAATTTACACAGGGATTCGTTTCTCTTAATTACAGATTGCTATTAGTGGGGTTATAACTACCTCTGCCTTCTGCCATGCAGCTTCTCCCATCTTCCAGAGGTGGTTTTACTCTGCAGCTATGGTGTCATTTAGTTTTGTAAAACGAGCTAATAGCAAAGATAATTTGTTTCTATGTCCCTTATTCATTTAGGTATTTGGTTGATATAGGTTATTTTATTTCGAACTACAGTAACGCAAAGGTTTTCATTACAGACTTATGTACGGTTGCACAAGGATAATACCCTACTTCCTAGTGAGGGTTACTATACTTCCTTACAGTAAGTTGATTCCAAGAACATGAACTCTCCTTTCGCAGATTGGGAAAATCCATTGGCTAGCAAATTGAATTTCCCAACTCATTCCTTTCACTTTTGTTATTTATTTAGGGCTTTATGCCACCCTACCCAGCCATGAATTCTGCTAATCTTTGTTTTTTCTTCTATGGATTGTTAGGTTTGACCAATTACAACTCTAGGCATGGAATTTTGGGTATGCGGTCCCATTATCTTATGGCTGTCAGGTTCCTGTCCTTGACGCTTTGATTGTCTTTCTCTAGGTCTGAATTGGGGTTCCAACTCATGTGCAATTAGGGTTTCTTAATAGACCCCAGCCAAGAGTCTTTCTACTAAATTTATTTTGTATTAAAGTGAGAAATGGTCGTGCGGCCTGAAACACTTAGTGGGAGATTTGTTCACTACCATAGTGTAGCACTTGATTCCTATTTGGAAATTTAACATGGAGAAATGTTTCTTTGTCAGTGGAGAAACCATCAGATTGAAATCTGTGTAGTATTATGTCAAGTTCATCATGGTCCAATTATTT
Source organism: Pinus taeda (assembly GCA_000404065.3). Taxonomy (NCBI): domain Eukaryota; kingdom Viridiplantae; phylum Streptophyta; class Pinopsida; order Pinales; family Pinaceae; genus Pinus; species Pinus taeda. The sequence goes on along the minus strand of APFE031381754.1, from coordinate 61,848 downwards.
ACACGCTTTCAGTTAATTCAGTGGAGAAACCATCAGATTGAAATCTGTGTAAAAAAGAAAAAAGGGGAAAGAGATTGAAGGGCTTTCCATCCTCTAAAATTGGTTTTAGTTTGTGGGAGCTCCCAATCCATCATGTCAAGATTTCCCTTTGTTCAATGTTTGGACATTAAATGTGTTTCTACATTATTTAAATGATAGAGAAATGGTTGTGATATACTGGTTGCTTGAGACAGCTCTTGCCCTCCAAACCATGGAAATACAAATACCACAGTGCAGGGTTGGGGAGGAAGAAAAGTAGAAGCAGTTTTTAGCAAAACTGGAGGGTTTGAAAGGAGCAGAATCTAGAGCAGAAATACGTGTCATTGAAGGAAACCGTGTTGTTGAAATTGGGAGGTGACAAGACTTTCCAAAAATTCGAATCTCATGAACGATCTTGATTTTATTTGCGTTAAAGAGCATGATAGTGGAGCCTCTCCTCGAAGATGTTTTACATTGGACAATTTGCTATTGGTATTGTTATTTATTATCGTTTACTATATTTGTAATAATGTGTTTTCTAGTTTAACCATATTTGTAATAATGTGTTAACCTATTTTATTTATAGTTCAAGGAAGTTCAACTCCATGTCAACCACTATTATTAGTATTTTTGGTTTAGATATGGTAAAAGTCAGTTTTGTAATTTTTTCCAGCAATAATTTATATTCAATTACTATTTAATTAGTTGTTTTTTAATTGTGTTTTTAATGATATTTATGAACTCTTTACGGTCTTCAATGGATAACTATTTTCCCAAGTCTATTTTAAGCCATTGGAAGCAAGCATACTGACTATAAAAAAAACATTGATTCTTGCACTGCTAGAAACTCAGAGGCCTATCCCAAAAACAAAGCACAAAAAAATACTCTCGACTTACCTAAACATTTCTTTAGGTAGAAAGAGGAGAAAACAAAGTAGAAGAGATACGATGCTTAGAAATCTTACGCCACGGTGGATTGGAGTCGATGGAGTAATCCAGCCCATGTAGTTGTTGTTTTGGGCGATGACTGATATCTTCAAGCTTCGGTGCAGCCATGGTCTAATTTTATTGTTTCTGTTGCTTGTGTAGTTCTATGTACTGCGTGTTGTCTAATTGACAGAGCAAGGTTGAAATCAGGGTACAATAAGTGAGTGGGGCGGAGCATGTGAGTTTAATTGGATGCTAGTCTCCTGTGCATTGTTGAAGGGTTTATTCAGGGGTTCACAGCTTTGCTCCCCAATCATAAAAAAAGCTCCCCAATCATAAAATCTTTAAAATTCCCGAGAGGGTGTGAATGAAGCCATATGCAAATTTGGGATGCTTTTAATGGCATATCGATCTCTCTCACAGTGCAGTGGCTTAACAAAAGGACCACTGTAAGTTAAATAAAAAACTTTAGAAAAAAACTATCATCAACAATTGTTTTTTTTCTTGGTTAAGTATCTTGATTTTTGTGTGAAAAGCAAATAGCCGGATCTTGGGACTGGGTATTTGAGATTATCGAAGTGATTAATCGCAGAGGATAAAATTTTTAGTATCATGCAAGCATCTTCTGCACTGGGCTGTGAAGGTTCAAAGCTTTTAAAAGAAAAGATTACAGTTTTCAATCGACTGGAACTCCCAGTTTTTATATATCTTGTATACTTTGATTTTTATGTGAAAATCAAATCGCTCACTGTTGAAATTGGGTATTTGAGATATGTGTGTTTGGTTTCTTTAATTAAAAGTATTATAAAATATCAATAATGGTGTTCATACTAAGGAGAAGTGGTAAAAATTTAGATGTCCATAGGAAATATGAAATAACATAATCTTATATTAACTTATATAAAAATAAAGTAGTTTAAAAAAAGTAAATTTTCAATGCGTTGAATCCATTTTATATACAGGTGAAAATGCAACTTAAACAACGAAAATTTACAGGTGGTTTATATATATTTTTCCAAAAAGGAAAAAAAGATGATGAAAATTACATATTGTAGTAGCCAAAAATCGTTCCTTGCTCTAAGGGGGCAGACCATCCTCACCAAGTGCATATATATATATATATATATAAGTTATAACTAGTCACAGTGAAGCCCATGGCCTATCAAAAAATATGTAACATCATAGTCACCGTTCAAAGATATATCATGCATATAAGCAAAAATAAAGTTGTATGTTTGTCATTAGTTTCCTTCAACTATTTCTTTCCCTTCATTAGTGAAGGGTTTGTGATAATAATCATAATGCATATAAACCCATCAAACTGGGCATCTCCACTGACGGTTACTAACTTATCAGGATTTTGCTCGAATGCATATTTACCCACTAAAAGGAAACATATTCATAAGATGAACTATTGAAATGATAATAACCAAATGGTTTGTGTTTACTATGTTTACATTGCATCTAGTGACAACGCAAAGTAGACAAAAGACCATGGTACCTGCACCGTAAGACCTTAGATGCGTAAAAGTGCATTACTTTCAGATTCTCTTAGTTGTATTTTCTCCTCGTCTTTTGGTTCCCCAATGCAATGGTTACTTCCAAGCACCAAGATGTTTTTATCCTTTTTCATCACCAAGTATTTTCCTATACCAAATGGTTTGGATCTACCACCTCCTTGCTTGGTAGATTCAATGGTGAAATATTTTTATTTGGTTTAGAATGCGAATTCAAACCCTGAATCAGTTGCATGTATTATGGTTAGTGGATTGTACAATACATCAGATGTGAGTTGAGACATAGCGCCATCATAATGGAAGGGGTGGCTAAGGGTGAAGATGCATAAACTCTTATACTATTTTAATTTCCTCAAGAATTCATAAAAATTGGTTTATTATTTCTTTTTCCCTAAATTAATTTACATATTTGATAGTGGATTGTACACTACATCAGGGTTGAGACATGGAAGAGGGTGAAGATGCAGAAACTATTCTACTGTTAAAATTCCTCAAGAATTCATACAAATTTGTTTATTTTTTCCTTTTCCATAAATTAATTTACATATTTGAAATATTAATAATACTTCTACATAATTTGAATGAAATATACATTTTGCAGGTTCATTACTTCTTCTTCAAGTCTCTGATGTCTCCAACAAGTTTTGATGAAATTTCAAATATGGAATGACAACCATGATGTTATTCACAATGTTATATTTTCTTTTCACCTCTTCCATTACAATCTACTACTTGTAATTTTTTATTTAAACTTAAAAAAGTATCTTTGATGATCAAGAGGCAATCTTTGTTACAAACATTATACTCTCTGTAAATTTCACCTAATGTAAATCATTTAACTTTATATTCCACCTTTACATGCAATCTTGTTTATTAATTATTATATTCAATAACCTTCCAGATGTCATGATTATTCCTCAATTGCCCCAGATGTCAAAAAGCAAAAGCAACGCTATAAATAGGTAGCATATGGAAAAATAGCATAAATGAAGAAAAATATGGTATGTTTTGCAATCTTGTATCCCTCAAGCTTGTTTTAAAATTAAAAACAATAAACCTTAAAATAATAGACCATAACATGTTCACATAAACCATAGCAACTACATGGATAATGGATACATGAGGCTATTTTTATTTACAAAATATCCATATTCGGAATACTCACAAGTAACTTAAGGATATAGCTGCAAATGTAACTCAATCTTCCACCCTTGCTTTCAATCTTTTCTATAAATCCTTACTTTCAATGACCATTCACATTTTGCTATTGTTCCTCAATTTATGCCTTACGGCGTTTCTTTTGCAACATTTGGTGCAAATGCTAGTTTATGTTGTTTTGGGGGTTTTTGGTCTTTTAATTCCTAATGATTTACAATGTAAATTATCAAAACTAAATCTAATTTTCTTAAAGACTGCTCAAAATCTAAAAAATGAAAATAGAGCTAAGAAAGATATGGAAATAAAGCTAAGAAGGAAATGAAAACAAAGTTTCTATCATTTTACCATTATTTCCAAATCATGAATTAGAACTAAAAGTGATAATTGCAATTGATGTCTAACTAATTACAAAAATAAAACTAAATGAAATACTTGGTTACTCTGCCTCTCAATTTTGGGAGAAAGTCTCCTTGGGATGACATTTGAGTAATTTTGTACTTCAATAATCTAAGAAAAAGAAAATATAGAGATGCAGAAATAACTCATTGCATAGATGAAATGTTCAACCACTTAGTTAAGGATGAATTATAAACTTGAAGGGTTTATTAACACCATGAATTAGTATTTTGAACTAAAAATGAAATGGCAAAGGCAGTGAATGACACTGATCAGTTTAGCTGAGAATTTAAACTAGAAAAACAGTAAATGAAGTAAACTATTCAACAATGTATCTTTATCATTTCTTCAGTCCTACTATCATCCTGAAACAAGATTAGTTTTTGATTGAAGAAACAAGATTACACTATTGAGTTTTATCTTCTAAACTACTGATAAGAACTAAAAAGAAACCAAACTAATGGAAACTGCTCTAAATTATAAACATTGTTAGTAAGAAAAATGATTATTAACATTGTTTCAGAAAGAAAATGATGAATTTACAGTTAACAAGAAGAAGACAAATAAATAAAATAAAACCTCTTCAGTGCAGGGGCCCTCTGCCACTGATTGGGCTACGCTGGCTCAGTCAATTCCAAGAAAACTCCTTCATATGTTCATAAAAACATGTGGTCTTCTCATATTAAAAAAGGGACACAAAACGTCCAAAAATTACAGAGTCTGGAACTTTCATTTCACATAAAAACTATTACTATTACTGTTAACTTCTTTCGGTCCTTTACACAGGTATTTATAAGAGAAATCATATAACTGTTTGTGGAGAAAAGCATGCTATAGCGAAACACGTAGAAGACATATATGTGGAATTTCTTCCTCGGCTGTTGGAGAAATAAATCGAAGACATGGTGGTTGTTGGATTCGTTTGTACAAGTGGTTGTTGGAGTCCATAGGTACAGGTAGTTGCTTCGGATAACGCTTCCCATCACTATGAAACGTATTAATTAACCACGAAATAGAGTCCTGTTACCCTCGATCTCTTTGCGTTTGACTTATCCATTGAGCGTAGTCTTATGCCATCTTCTTTGTCGACTTGGGTTGAATGAATAGGACAGGGTCCATGTCACCATGATTTCAGAGCTTCCTACGTGGTTGGTTTCTCCTTCTAACACCTGGAACCTGTTAGAGCATGGAAGTAGCTACGTAACAGCCAGTTCGCTATAGGATAGGCTATGTTCCGTAGCTAATAGACAAAAATTTATTCAAACAACAAAAGATAAAAGCATAGCATGTAAATCACTAAATGTCCTCCTCAAGACAGTATATACTAGTTATTGGTGATGAGAATGCATCTTTCTTATGGAAAAACAAAGAAAAGGAATGAGAAGAGTTGTTAGGGAAAGAGTAATTTTGAGGCTCAACATACCCCCACTAAAAATTCATTGCATTTCCTCATGCAATTTTCAAAAATGTGAACTTCTTTCTCCTATTGCATATGTTCTGATACTTCTGCCAGCACATCCAACTTCCTTTTCTTACTTCTCCTTGCACTGACTACCATCCTGGGCTTCTTCATAAGAAGTATGTATTTGAGGTTGATAAGTGTTTTACTCAAATTCTTATTTTTCCTCTATTCTTCTTGTACCATAGCCCTAGGTGTAGTATTGTATTGTCATGAATGGCTTTATCCAGTTTGCTTTGTTCCTTTGGGGTTTCATTTTCTTTCTTAATATGCCTGTTCAATATTTCCAACTCATAAATTTACTGTTTAAGGGAGTCAGTCGGAGGTTCTTGTTGTGGGTTTTAACCCCGTACATAAATTACCAGAATACGAATTCTAAAACATAGAAAATAAGCAATGCGAGATCATAACACATAAAACACATATACCCAGAGATTTTCCCCTAAATCCCAAAACCGGGACTACTAGCTTGATTTTTCATTATGTTCCTTTCAATGCTACAATACATATTTATACATGCTGAAGCATCCAATACCATGGACCGGAAACCATCGCCTCCAATACCATGGACCAAAAACCATCGCTTCCAATACCATGGACCAAACAACCATCGCATCCAAAAAAACATGTGCGAAAATCATGCACAAAACCATAGGTGGGTTATGGGTGCCCTTCAAACCCCCTGTTAAGTACGTGGAAAGAATATAACACAACCCAAAATTCTTCCACTTGTTGTTTTCTTTCCACAAGGGGCCACAAGAGAGCTTAGTCATTTTCCTAGCCCTGAAATGCAAATTGTCTCTCTACACCAAGAGAACTTCTCAGAGCTCACAGATTTTGTCAATGCATCTGCAGTATTCTTCAAAGTTTCCACCTTTACCAACAACACCTTTTTGTCTTCTATCATATCCCTCACAAAGTGATATTGAATATCAATGTGATTTGTCTTTGAATGATATGCAGGTTGCTTTGCCAAGAAAATTACACTTTGGCTGTCACAATCTATCCTTATAGCTTCATGTAATAACCCCATACTTGAACACAATCTCTGCAACCAAACTGCTTCCTTGCTTGCATGAGTGGCTGCCATGTATTATGCCTCTGTAGTTGATAGTACCACTACAGATTGTTTCTTACTCATCCAATTGACTGCACCTCCAAATAGGTTAAACACATACCCACTTGTATATATTCTCTGATCCAGATCTCTAGCCCAGTTTGCTTCAACAAAGCCACGAATATCCAACACTCTGTCCAATCCTCGTCTTCCTTGGTACCACAGACCATATTCACTAGTGCCACGCAAATGCCTGAAAACCCACTTCACTGTTGTCCAATGCTCCTTTCTTGGTTTTGACATAAACCTGCTCAATACTACCACTGCATGTGCAATGTCTGGTCTAGTACAGACCATTGCATACATCAGGCTACCGACTACCCTTGCATATGGAACACAGGACATATCCTCTTCCTCTTCTTGTGTCTTGGGACACTATTCAGCAGATAACTTTACACCTACAGTTATAGGAACCTTCACTAGTTTACTATCCTGCATATTAAACCTCTGCAGTATTGTCTCAACATACTTCCTCTAGTTTAAGCAGAGCTTCCTCTTTGCCCGATCTCTTTTAATTTCCATGCCCAAAATATAGTTTGCAGCACCAAGATCTTTCATGTC
>APFE031381754.1:0-54442 GCA_000404065.3 Pinus taeda | reverse complement strand
TCTTTAACTTGCATACCAGTTCTTTCTTACCCTTCACTGCAAAGCCTTCAGGTTGCTTCATGTAGATTTCCTCTTCCAAATCCCTGTGAAGAAATACTGTCTTCACATCCATCTGTTCTACCTCAAAATCAAAAGCAGCAACAACAGATAAAAGTAATCTAATAGAAGTTACCTTGGCAACAGGAGAAAAAATATCACCAAAATCAATTCCCAACACCTAGCAATAACCTTTTGCTACCAACCGAGCTTTGTATTTCTCCACTTTTCCTTTTGCACTTGTCTTCTTTTTGAACACCCATTTGCTTCCAATGGGTTTCCTTCCAGCTGAAAACTCCACCAAATCTCAAGCCTCATGTTTGTGCATAGATGCCATTTCATCAACCATGGCCTCTTTCCAAAGGTTTCCATCCTCTAAATCTATTGTTTCCTTCACAGTTCTGGGATCATCGTTAGTAATAGATAAAGCAAAATTTGAACAGAAAGTAGATGGACTATACCTTTTAGGCTGCCTTCTTTCTCGAACTGATCTTCTCGCAGTCGGAGTTTGTGGCTCTTCATCTTCTGATTCCTCCTCTGTTGTAGAGTCTGATTCTTCCTCTTTAGTTCAAACTCTATCTTCTCAGGTTCCTTTGGTTGGACTTCCTGTTTAATAACTTCTTTCACCTCTCTGAACACCACATCTGAGTGTACACAACCTTCCTTGTTACTGGGTTCCAACGCTTATAACCGTTTAAACCATCCTTATACCCAATAAAGATGCACTTTTCATATTTACTATCCAACTTGGTTCGTTTCTCCTTTGGAACATGTACATATGCATCACATCCAAATATTGTTAGATGTGAAAGAGAGGGTTTATTACCAGTACATACTTCTTGTGGAGTCTTATCCTCCAACGCTGATGAAGGTGACCTGTTGACCAAGTAACATGTAGTATCCACCGCCTCTACCCAGAATTCCTGTCCTAACCCGGCACCACTGAGCATGCTTCTTGCCCTTTCCATCAACATCTTATTCATTCTTTCTGCAACTCCATTTTTCTGAGGTGTATATGGAGTAGTCTTCTACCGTGCTAAACCACACTTCTTACAGAATTCTTCAAATTCCTTACTGCAAAACTCTCCACCGTTATCTGTCCTCAACACCTTTATCTTCTTCTCTGTCTGATTTTCCACCAGAGACTTAAATTATTTAAACCTGTCAAAGACTTCATATTTATTCTTAAGGAAATATATCCATGTATTCCTTGAGAAGTCATCTATAAATGATACATAGTACACAGACTTACCTAGTGATGGAACCTTCACAGGTCCAAACACATCACTATGCACAAGTTCTAATATCAGTTTCGCCCTCTTACTACCAGAGGGGAAACTCACCCGATTCTGCTTCCCATATACACAATTTTCACAGAAATCAAAATCCAGAGAGCTATTACTCATACCTTCTACCATACCTTTACCATGAAGTAACCAAAGGCCCTTTTCTCCAATATGTCCAAGCCTTTGATGCCACAGCATTGTCTTCTCTCCAGATACCACTAGATTTTCTGCTCCATTTTCAAGAACCACAGAACTATTGCACCCATCAATAATAGTGCTACCTTGCAGCTTGTACAGAGTTCCAATCCGAACTCCCCGCATCAATACCAGTGCTTCCCGAACTATCTTGCAGGTATCCTTCTCAAACACTGTTTTTACACCTGCATCATCTAGCTTGCTAATAGAAATCAGATTTCTGGCTAATGCAAGAATATGTAGAACACCTGGAAGCATTCTAACCCTTCCACCTTGCAAATTCAACTTTAATTTTCTGCGACCAATGATTCTAGCCTTCCTATCATCCCCCAAGAAGACATCACCACCATCATATTTCTCATACTCGTAGAACCACTCTCTATGGGGAGTGAAGTGAAAGGATGCACCTGAGTCAATCAACCATGTCTCATGTCTACATGTGTACTCGAAGAAGCCAAGTACGCATCCCCACCTTCATCTGAGGTGGTTTTCACCTCTGCAAAGGAGCCTCATCAGATCCCCTTCCTTTTCAAGAGCTTTAGATTTACAGTCCCTTTTGTAGTGCCCTTCCTTTCCACATCGCCAGCACACCACCTTTACAGGTTTTCTTGGAGATTTAGATCTCCCTTTAGATTTAGATCTCCCACTCGATGACTTATTTTGGTTTCTGTTATGGGTCCACCCTCGTACAAACAAGGCATCACCATTTTGGCTCTCCATATTTTTCCATCTCATCTCCTCCGTCAATAAGGATGATACTATTTCATCAAAATGCAAGGCAGTTGCATTGCTACCTATTGCAATAACTAGACTATCCTACGAATCTGGTAGAGAACACAACAAACTGATGCACTTATCTTCATTTGAAATTTTAATATCAACAGATGCTAACTGACTTAACAGAGTATTAAACGCATTTAGATGCTCTGTCACCAAGTCTCCATCTTTCATCCTCAAGTTATACAACTTTTTTTGCAGGAACAGTTTATTCAACAAAGACTTAGATTGGTACAAAGTCCCTAACTTGTCCCACAAAGCCTTTGCCATAGATTCCCTTGATACATTCAACAATACTGAATCTGAGACACACAATCGTATTGTGCTCTTTTCCTTCTGATCCAACTTCTTCCATTCTTCATCGGTCACTCCCGTTGGTTTAGTACCTGGATCTACTGCAATCCACTGATCTATATCCACTAACAGATCCTCCATCTTGAGTTTCCACAACTCAAAACTCTGACTATTAAATTTCTCGATCTCTATCTTTCCACCACTTGCCATCTTCTTTCACCACCAGAATCGATCTCGCAGATCTCTTTTCCCACTGAATAGGGTCTACCACAAGCCCGAGCGAAACCCCTCAGTAACAAAGGCGTCCCCTTGAAGCCAAAAATAGCTCTGATACCAAATGTAGGTTTCAACCCCGTACAGAAATTACCTGCATACGAATTCTAAAACACAGAAAATAAACAATGCAAGATCATAACACATAAAACACATATACACAGAGATTTTCCCCTGGATCCCAAACCAAAAGTACCAGCTTGATTTTTCATTATGTTCCTTTCAATGTCACAATACATATTTATACATGCCGAAGCATCCAATACCATGGACTGAAAACCATCGCGTCCAATACCATGGACCAAAAACCATCACGTCCAATACCATGGACCAAAAAACCATCGCATCCAAAAAACACATGTGCAAAAATCATGCACAAAACCATAGGTGGGTCCGCCCAACCTAACATAGGGTCCAAAACCAAACGTTTTTGAGGCGCTGCCCCAGACCCCATAAAGTGGGGTTACGGGTGCCCTTCAAACCCCCTGTTAACTATGTGGAAAGAATATAACACAACCCAACACTTGTGGATTGACAAGTTGTTCTGGATTGACTGAGGATCCTAGATCCATTGAGGCATTTTTCTTTTCCAAATATTCTATGTAATCATAAACCTGTTGTTGTACTGGATCTATGCCAGGAGAAGCTCTGCTTGGGCTGCCTTCAAAATTATGTGGAGGAGAGTTTTGTGGACTGTGTTCAGGTGGAATACTGTCAGGAGATTGAACTGGGGTTTGTTCCTCTAATTTTATGAACTTAGCTCCTTTTGATGTTACCTTTCTCACCTTACCTTGGAGTCTAGAGCTCCTTCTCAGGTTTTGGAAGCTTATGGTTTCTTCTCTTATGTCCTTCTTTCTCTTCCCTATCTTGATTTGATCCCTAATCTTGGTTAGTATTTCAGAGAGTAACTGTTCATATTCTTGTGGTGATGAAGGTTCAGGTATGTCTTCATTGATTTCTTCAGCTATCTCTTTCATTTTTCCTTTCTATTTAGTTTGCTTTCTAACCTTTGGTTTAGAAGTTGTCTTTGCATCATTCTCTTGTGAGGAGGTTCCAGATTTGTTTTGAATGTTAATGTTGATCTTTCTCCTCCTACTTTTCTTAACATGACTCTCCTCAAGTGACTCTGGAGCATCCTGGAAAAAAATTCTTACCAAGAAATATTCCCAGGTATCCCCTATACTTTTCAAATGGAATTCAACTAGAATATTCACTAATCCATGATGATACATAATTGTTTCTATGGATTCAATTTTCTTTTGAACATTTGTAGCCATTCTTCTTAGACTGTTTAAAAGGAAGAAGGGAAGGTTGATGGTTCCATTTTGTAAGAAATTCATTAATAAGCGTATAAGGTAAACATACATAGACCCAAATATTCCTTCACATGTAATGAATTTTTGCAATATCAACAGCATATTACCCCATTTGTTCTTGACTGCTGAAATAGGAATTCCCTTTCTAAACACCGTAACATCCATACCTAGGTTTCTGAGGATCACCTTCCAAGATTCATCATGAAATTCCTTGTTTTTAAACCATATTTCTCCTAGTCTCGGCAACTATGTTTCTTCTGCTATGAAGGATTCTATGACTGCAAATTTAATATATCCTATCTTCATTTCTGTGCCATCAAATGACCTTGCAAAAGACTTGGTAATTTCCTTATGGTAGCTGTCAAATTTCTTAATAAAATTTAACCATCTAGCCTTCTGTAGAATTCCTTTAAGTTGTGGATACCCCTCCATAGACTTTACCCCTACGGGCTCTGTCCTGACAATAAGCCCCATATCCCCTATATAAACTTATGTTTTCAAATTGCTTTTTGAAATAAATCTTTGTATTTATCTTTGGAACCTTTACCTTTCGCTTGCTAATTTTTAATGTTGATCCATAGGTGTCTTGAGCATGGTTGGTCTTCAAAAATGTCAATTCCCTACATACATGATTTTATTATGAGTTGTACACTTATGCCTGAACTGATAAACAAATTGTAGCTGCATAATCAAATTAGCTGCAGAATGGAATCAACTACAAAATGTGAAAAATAAAGTGAAATATGGCTTATGGATCATGAATGAAATGGAAGTGGCTATGTAAGTGAAATGAAATGAGATGTAAGACAAGATGATAAATGAAATGAAAATGGAATTAAAGCTATAAAAGGAAAAACTGAAAATTTTATTGATGAAATATGACAATGAGATGGAGTGAAATTGCAAAAAAAATAAAACGGAGTGAGGTGAGATGAGATGATGAATTTTCAGAATCTAAATTGCAGAGTGATTGTAGCTTTTTGTCACTACTCATTACAGAAAGAAAATGGAAAATATAGGGTGTCAAAAACTTCTAATTTTCACCCTGTATTTTCTGTATAAGTATGCCAACCAATGATTGTTTTTCAACCTTATACAATTTATTTTTTTTATTTGTTTTTTTTAGGAAAAATAAAGGCTAAGTTAGTGGAGAAGAAGAATTCTTTTTCACTAGCTTCATTTCAGAATTGTCTTAGAAAATCTTAATGAACTCCTCTTTTGAAATTGGTTTCTGATATATCTTTAATCTATGACCATTCACAAGAAGATGAGTTTTACTTTCATCTATTGTTCTTATCCTCACTGCTCTATTACTAAATATTTTTCAAATCTCATATGGCCCAAGCCAATTAGTTTGAAACTTCCCTTGAAAATCCTTGAACTTTGAACCAAATAACAGTGCCCAATCTCCCACTTGAAACCTCTTGTCTTTGATATATTTATCATGTCATTTAGCCCTCTGTTTTTGGACTATACTAGTCCTTTGGACTACCTCTTGATTGATTTCATCAAGTTCATTTAATTGCTCCAGCCTATGCTTTTGTGCCTCTGATAAATCTAGTCCCAATTGGACTGCCATCTTGAAAGTTCTGATTTGGAACTCTATAGGAAACAGAACTTGTTTCCCATAAACAAGTTCATAGGGTGTATCTCCCATTGTGTTCCTCCATGTAGTTCTATAGGCCCATAAGGCTTCAGGAAGCGTTTCAGCCCAATCTCTTCTATGTAGATGCATGGTCTTGGTGAGGATGCCTTCAATCACTTTATTTGTAGATTCCACTTGACCATTTGCTTGAGGATGATAATGAGTAGATTTCCTATGTTTGATCTTGTATTCTTCCACAAGCCCTTCCACCAGGTTAGATGTAAAATGAGATCCATGATCTGTCACAATTTCTCTTGGAACACCAAAACGTGTAAAGGCGTCCTCAAAAAGAAAATTCACTGCCGATTTTTCATTAGAAAAAGGTAATGATTTGACTTCTACCTATTTAGTGACATAATCAGTGCATACCAATATATACTTATTCTACATAGATGGAGGATTAATTGGCCCAACAAAATCTAAGGCCCATTTTTCAAAAGGTTCAATGAGTACTTGAATTTGTAATGGCATTTCATTTGAAGGAGCAGGTTTCCCTACCCTTTGGCAGCTATCACATCTCCTGACATATTATTTAGCATCTTTGAAGATGGATGGCTAATAATATCCTAAAGAAAGGATTTTATAGGTTGTCCTCTTGTCAACAAAGTTTCCACCACACGACTCATCATGGCATGCCTTAAGAATCTCGGGTATTTCATCCTCCCTGACACACCTTCTAATCATAAGATTTGAGCCTGTTTTATACAATTTGTTAGTGATCCATGAATATCTTGCACTTTCCTGAATAATTTTTCTTTTCTCTCTAGGAAACAAATATGAAGGTAACTTTCCTGTGACTACATAGTTAGCAATATCGGCAAACCAAGGAGTTTGAATAGTTACTACAAAAAGATATTCATTAGGAAACTTATCTTCAACCGGGGAATCTTCTTTGATATTCTGAGTCCTGGACAAGAAATCAGCAACTGCGTTTTGTTTTCTAGGTCTATCAAGCACAGTAATATAGAATTCTTGCAAAAGTAAAAGCCATCTTGTAACTCTGCCATTAGTAATAGTTTTATTCATTAAATATCTAATTATAGAGTGATATGTATGAACAAAGGTTTCATAGCCTGTTATATAGTGTCTGAACTTGTTAATTTCATGAACAACAGCTAAAAATTCCTTTTCAGTCACCGTATAATTTAACTCAGAGTAAAATTCTTACTTGTATAGTAAATGGAATAAGGAATCAAACCTTTTTGTCCCAATATAGCTCCCATAGCTGTATCTAAAGCATCTGTTGAAATATGGAAAGGGAGTTTCCAATTTGGACCTCTTAAAATGGGTGCTTCAGAAATTTTTGTTTTTAAGGTTTCAAATGCTAATTGGCAATCAGAATTCCAATTGAATTCACAATCTTTGGTGAGCAATTTGAAGAGTGGGGATGCTATTTTAGTGAAATTTTCTATAAACCTTCTATAGTATCCTGTAAATCCTATAAAACTTCTAACATCCTTTTAGCAATTTGGAATTGATAATTTGGAGATGACTTCAACTTTAGATTTGTCAACCTTAATCCCATCTCCTGAAATGTGATGTCCTAAAACAATACCTTCTATGAACATCATGAAACATTTTTCATGGCTTAGTGAAAGGTTTGCTTCTTTACATCCTTTAAGAACTTTTTCCAAATTTTCCAAAGCTTCTTCAATTGTATTCCCATAGACTGTAAAATCATCCATATATACCTCTACACGATCATGTATTAGATCAGAAAAAATTCCTAGTACTGCTCTTTGGAATGTTGCCGGTGCATTACATAACCCAAAAGGAAGTACTTGGTAGGCATAAGTTCCCCATGGACAAGTAAATGTGGTTTTATCTTGATCTTCAGGTGCTACCTGAATTTGATTATAACCACTAAAACCATCTAAGAATGAGAAATACTTCTTACCTGCTAATGTATCTAACACTTGATCGATAAAAGGCAAAGGAAAATGATCTTTAAGGTTTGCTTTATTCAATTCTTTGTAATCAATGCATACCCTCCATTTACCATTCTTTTTAGGCACAATTACCAAAGGAGAAACCCATTGGCTATTTGAAATTGGGTAAATGAAGTTTACATTCAATAATTTTTGGAGTTATTCTTTCACAAACTCTCTAAGATTTGGATTCATCCTTCTCTGAGGTTGTCTGATAGGTCTAAAATTTTCCTCAATATAGATGTGATGGATACAAGTCTTAGGATCAATGCCTTTCATGTCAGTGTATTCCCATGCAAATGCAGCAGAATGTTTTTGTAATGTTTTGGTTAGTTCTTCTTGTTGCAGTTTCTCCACGTTTTTGTTTATGTTCAATGTCCTACCTAGAAAAATTTAAATTATAGAGCTACCAAACTCTTCCATAGAACAAAGAGACATCTGCCTAGATGACAAATATTCAACATTAGATTTTTCTTGAAATTTCTCATGGTCATATTCTGAAGATGATTCAAAATTTTCCAATGCATTTAAAATTTGACTATCTTCACTAATATTTGAAATAGTAAAGAGAGGGTAAATATCATCTTCGTCATCAATCCATTCTTTTTCATCTATTTATGTGATTTCTTTTGCTGGAGGATATAGAGTAATTTTTTTGTTGAATTACCATCAGAAATATACATGTCACCGGATCTACAGCTAATAAAAGCATCAGTTGTGGCCAGCCAAGGTCTTCCTAATATGAGTGGATGTCCTCCTAGATTTTTCTTGGGAGTTAAAATCATGAAATCAACAGGATATTCCTAAGAATCTAAGGATACTGAAATATATTCTAACACTCCATCTTGGTTTGATTACTGATCTATCTACTAGTTGCAATAAGGTAGGTGTGTAAAGAAGATTAGGAAGCTTGAGCTGCTCCATAGTTTGTTTGATCATGATGTTTATTGCCGCCCCTAAGTCAATCAATGTATTTGGAATTTCAACTCCATTGATATGTGTTTTCACAATTGGACTTCCTAGATCCACATATTTTTGTATGGCAATTTTTTCCATCATTATGTTTGCTATTTTTCCTACCAGGTGAATTCTTTTTGTTTCCTTTGCTTTTCTTCCTGGTTTCCTTATGCTCAGCTCCTTTGTTGTTTTGGCTAGAATTGGGATTTCTTTAATGGCTTGTAGAAAAGGGATTTTGATACAGACATTGTTCAATTCATCTAGAAAATCATAATTGGGCAGCATAATCTACTTTTCTACTCCTCTATCAATTTGTAATCTTTCAGGAAAAGGAGGTGTAGAAGTAGACGTTGGTTGCTCAATGATAGGAGTTGTGTTCACTGATTCTTTTTGTTTTTCTTTTTCAATGTTTTGGTTTTGGAGAGATGTTCCCTCAAAACTTTTATTGACTTTTAGAGAATCTTCCTCAAAACTATCTTGTTCCTGAATAACTACAGAAGGTCTTTCCTTTTCTAATATCCTACCAGATCTCAGTTGAACATCATTAAGATCTAGAGGAGTGATCATATAAGTTGGAAATTGTTGTCCCTCTACCATGTAAGCATTCTGAGGATTTTTATTGTTGGCATTTGGTAATGGTTGGGCAGGTAGCTGATTTGGTTTTTGCTGAAATGGTAGTAAGAGTTGAGGATTTTGGTTTTGCTGTGGATTTTGTTGTGGAATTTGTTGTGGAAATGGTAATGAAAGTTGAGGGTTCTGAGTTTGAAGTTGTGGTTGCTGATTTTGTTGTGGAATGTGTGGGGGAGGATAGTTCTGATATGATGGAGGATATTGATAATATTGAGAAAATCTCCCATAAGTATTTTGTACTCCTTGTGCCCACGGTTGAGATTGAGATTGAGGTTGAGACCAAGGCTGCTGCCAAGAATTCCAATTTGGTGGGGGCTGAAGATACATTTGATTGTTAAATCCCTAATTTTGTGGCCCCTGCCAAGGTCTTCTAGCAACAAAACAAAGAGGTTCTGCAGAATTTGAGACTGTTTCTTCTTGAAAGACAGCCTTAAGACCTGTAATTTCATGGCTTTCTGAGCAAATCATACAAGTTTCTACAACTTTTGCATCCAAAGGACATTCTCTTAGAGCATGTTTTTTTCTGCATTTTGGACAAAAAATGGCTAAAGAATCAGCGTCGGTTTTCTGCTTGTTTTGCAACTTAAGGGTGTCTAATTTCTCACTACGACTCCCTAGGATGTTAGTTTTAAATTCATCAAGCATATTACCAATTTCTGCCCTACTTACAAATCCATTTGTAGATTTGTTTACTCTAACAAGAGAAGGATCTCTTGGACCTTTCCCAGTTTTAGATTTCCCTCTTGAGAGATGAACACATGATTCTCCTATATCATTTAATGGGAGTTGAGAGATATCTCCCTTCCCTATCATGTTAAGGATATCTATCCACTCATCTCTAATGGCTTTTAATAAAAGAGCTTTCAAAATATCTTCATCTAAATTGTTCATCTTTGCTCTTTTCAAATTATAGTTGAATCTCTCAATCAAATCCTCTAAGTTTTCATCCTCTCTTTCCATCATTTTGAACACTTCATATTTTTTATTGGTAGGCATGCCATAATCCAAATACCTATCCAAAAATGTTTTTTTTCATGTCATTCCATGTTCTAATGGACTGAGTGACTAACCCCATGAACCATTTCAAAGCATCTCCTTTCAATGTTGAAGGGAACAACTTAAGTTTTTTAGAGTCTTCTAGATAGGTTCTGCACAAGACTTCAAACTCAAATAAGAATGTTTCGGGATCCTCACTTTTTAACCCATGGAAGTTTGGGAGGACAAAAGGTGAGATAGTTTTCATTGTGGCATTTGTTTCCTCATCCACTATAGGGAATCCAAAAGAATTATCTATTTCCCTATTTCCTCTGCCTCCTCCATTATTTCCTCTACCTCCTTCATTATTTCCTCTACCTCTCCCTCTACCCCCTCCTCCAAATAGTGAGAATTCTCCATCTTGTTCTTCTTCTACCATTATAGCTTCTTCAAAGTTAGTATAGGGTCCAACCTGCAAGATTACTTCCTCCTCCTCTGGTTCTTCTATTAATGGAATATGGGAGAGAGGTTCTACTTCTTCTTCCTCAACAGGTATTCATAATTCTTCAACTATAATGTGCTCTCCCATGGAGGTGAGAAAGGCTATTCCTGCTGTTGGAGATTCGAAAATTTTCTCTCCTAGGACTGACTTGGTAAATGAAGTAGGAGATTCTTTTGATTGGATTTCTGCCCCTAGAATTCCAGGAGTCCTATGGCTGGGAGTAGAGTTTGGGATGGAGGTATGTCTTTTCTTGTTCTTAGTGGAGCAGGTGGTGTTGTAGGAATTGAACTTCTGCCCCTAGCTATAAATCTACCCCTAGAGTCTCTTTCTCTGTGCATGTTATTTTTTCTTGAGTGTAAGAGATAAGGTTACCTAGTTACACTTCCCAAGCAACGACGCCAAAATGTTTGGTCAATTTAGTGTCCTAAATTGCTCTGCATTAATTAGCAATCTAGGTATCATAAACTGATGAAGTGTAGTGCACTATTTGTGCTAGCTAACCCTTCTTACTTTGTTTTTTGTATGTTTTATGTTGTTTTGGTAGTTTTTGGTCTTTTAATTCCTAATGATTTACAATGTAAATTATCAAAACTAAATCTAATTTTCTTAAAGACTACTCAAAATCTAAAAAATGAAAATAGAGCTAAGAAAGATATGGAAACAAAGCTAAGAAGGAAATGAAAACAAAGTTTCTATTCTCATTTTACCATTATTTCCAAATCATGAATTAGAACTGAAAGTGATAGTTGCAATTGATGTCTAACTAATTACAAAAATAAAAATAAATGAAATACTTGGTTACTCTGCCTCTCAATTTTTGGAAAAAGTCTCCTTGGGATGACATTTGAGTAATTATGTACTTCAGTAATCTAAGAAAAAGCAAATACAGAGATGCAAAAATAACTCATTGCATAGATGAAATGTTCAACCACTTAATTAAGGATGAATTATCAACTCGAAGGGTTTTCCATAAACATTCATTAACACCATGAGTTAGTATTTTGAACTAAAAATGAAATGGCAAGGACAGTAAATGACACTGATCAGTTTAGCTGATAATTTAAACTAGCAAAACAATAAATGAAGTAAATTATTCAACAATGTATCTTTATCATTTCTTCAATCCTACTCTCATCCTGAAACAAGATTAGTTTTTGATTGAAGAAACAAGATTACACTATTGAGTTCTATCTTCTAAACTACTGATAAGAACTAAAAAGAAATCAAGCTAATGGAAACTGCTCTAAATTATAAACACTATTAGTAAAAAAATGATTATAAACATTGTTTTAGAAAGAAAATGATGAATTTACAGTTAACAAGAAGAAGACAAATAACTAAATAAAACCTCTTCAGTGCAGGGGCCCTCTACAACTGATTAGGCTATGCTTGCTCAATCAATTCCAAGAAAACTCCTTCAGATGTTCATAAAAACACGTGGTCTTCTCATATTAAAATAGGTACACAAAACGTCCAAAAATTACAGAGTTTGGAACTTCGATTCCACATAAAAACTATTACTATTACTGCTAACTTCTTCAGTCCTTTACATAGGTATTTATAATAGAAATCATATAATTGTTTGTGCAGAAAAGCATGCTACAACCAAACATGTAGAAGGCAGATATGCGAAATTTCTTCCTCGGCTACTGGAGAAATAAATCCAAGAAATGGTGGCTATTGGATTCATTTGTACAGGTGGCTGTTGGAGTCCATAGGTACAGGTAGTTGCTCTGGATAATGCTTCCCATCACTGTGAAACGTATTAATTAACCACGAAACAGAGTCTTGTTACACTCGGTCACTTTGCGTTTGACTTATCCATTGACCGTAGTCTTATGCCATCTTCTTTGTCGACCTAGGATGAATGAATAGGACAGGGTCCATGTCACGATGATTTCAGAGCTGCCCATGTGGTTGGTTTCTCCTTATGACACCTAGAACGTGTTAGAGCATGGAAGTAGCTGCGAAACAGCTGGTTAGCTGCAGAATAGGCTGTGTTCCGTATCTAATATACAAAAATTTATTAAAACAGTGAAACATAAAAGCATAGCATGTAAATCACTAAATTTCCTCCTCAAGACAGTATATACAAGTTATTAGTGATGAAAATGCATATTTCTTATGGAAAAACAAAGAAAATGAATGAGAAGAGTTTCTAGGGAAAGAGTAATTTTGAGGCTCAACACACGTGATAACCATCAAACCTGTAGTCCAAATCTACGCAAAAATCAAGAGCAAGTGGGGAAGGAAGAGATGGTGAAAGATCAATAGGTGGATTTACAACTTCTCCCACCTCGACATGTGGAGCTAAAGATGTTTTATGAGAAGGGGATGGAGGGTCACTTTGGAAAACAACTTCATCCATCTCATATTTTGAAGTTCTAATGACGAGGTATGTTGTGAAAGAGCCAAAAGTTTCTAACTTGTGTCGATTCTCATAAATGTGAACAAGATATTGAAATCTTCCCTCCAAAAATTTCCAATCGACTTCATCTTCAGGAAATTCATAACAGTAATGAAGGAAACGATCGTGAAATTGCTCAAGAGATTCGTCATGTTCTTTTTGCAATTTTAAAATTTTTCAATTGAGTGCTTTATGGTCATAAAAAATGAAAGCACGGGATATTTCTTTAAGCATATGATCGTAAGAGCGTATAGAGGTTGTGGGCAATCACGCCCTTCGAACGTGAAAGTGAACAACCCACAAGTGATGTCATCTGAGGGGACATCATGCCTGACACAAAAGCCACAAAGGAAATTGTGTGCCTGAACAAGGGTGTTCCATTATCGCTATTGAATTTGTATTTGGACAAGTCATCTATAACATCTGCCAACGCATTGAAATCAACTGTGTGAGAAAAACATGTCGTGGTTTTGATTATGACATAAGTCATGAATGATGTGAAGAAAATCAAAACAAACTTCAAGGGATCACCTTGTCATAAGGCCCTCCTTCTAGCTCCAGCAATGTTGACGATGTTAGACCCACCAACATTCAGGGGATTTCCCCGATACAAAGTCCCAACATGACCTCAGATTGTTTGGATTAGCAGTCACAGCAATGGGTGGTAATGTAATGCCTTGACCATGATAGTGCGCAGAGATAGTATGATAACTTTGGGATGAAGTAAGTGTGTGACCTTGCAGTGATTCAAGTGAGATGCATGGGGGTTCTATCACACGAAGGGGAAATGGAAGTATGCCCCTTAGAAGTCTATAATAGTATGCATCTTGGAAGGAACACATGAGCGGAATGACATCACAGGATAAAATGCAAAATAGTCCACAATTAAGTGACAGGTTAATTCAAGAACATACATTCAACAAAATTCATACAATTTCATAAAAAGTAATTCATAAACAAATGTGTAAGTTATACAACATATACTGATAAAGCAGCTAGAATAGTCCAACTACAAT
Source organism: Pinus taeda (assembly GCA_000404065.3). Classification (NCBI taxonomy): domain Eukaryota; kingdom Viridiplantae; phylum Streptophyta; class Pinopsida; order Pinales; family Pinaceae; genus Pinus; species Pinus taeda. The sequence goes on along the minus strand of APFE031381754.1, from coordinate 40,205 downwards.
AACAACATATGCATGAAAGCGTGTTGACTCTATTATTATTATTATAAATGAAAGTTGCATCCATACATACACCATTGACGGCCACTAGCCCCAATAGTGGAACATTCAGTCAAGAACACCTGCTCCTCCAAAGAAGTATACTCGCCCTATGATGTGGAGAAGCCAAGGCTCATCACAATACTCCCAAGCCTTTTCTAAGCCTAAGCCTATCCAAAAGCTTGGCTCCCAAAAGCCCATTTCTATGAGTTATGAGGTTCTATTTATAACAAAGGGTGGGGTGACCCTTGACATTCCCGTTTGTGACTCTTTGACTACCCTCATGGATCTTTAACTTCCTTACAAATAACTCATTACATAATATGATGACCTTTCATATTCCACTGATGACACTTGGAATTTCACTTACAACATATTCACAAATAATATTACATTTTACACATGTACCCATGTGAGACAAAATAGGCTAGAGATAGACTAACAAGACAAAACACTGTGACTCTGAAGTTTGGGGAAAGACCAACTTGGCAACCCCCACTTAGTTCTTCTTGGTCATGTACTCATGCCAAGCTTGGTACTATGAGATGATGTCCCCAAATTGTTTGATGGTGTCTTTCTAATAGCGGACTTTTACCTCCATAACATCTAGGTATATGGTCTTGGAATTTGTATCCAACTCGTCGTGAATCATGTGCAGCATGGTGTTGACCATGATGGGACCACTAATGTACTTATGCATGTTATGTGTGTTGAGATCCAAGTCCTCCCTGGTGGCCTCTCGCCTTAGCTGCTCCATGCACTTGTCAATCTCTAGCCAGACTTGGTTCTTGTGTTTAGCCTCGATGAGGGGACTGATTGAAGGGATCTTGTGCATTCTGACCATGACATCCAAACTATTGTACAATCGTGCATATGAGGCTTGTATTCTGGTTACGAATGGGGTGAGTTTCTGATAGTTTTGGATCAACATCTGGACCTTTTCTTTCTCCAGCTCTATCTGAGGCTTCATCATATTTGGAAAGTGAATTGTATCGCATTGACCACTCTTTCACATGGGTGATGGTAGCATTTATGTCCTTGATAGTTTGAACAAAAAAATTTCTCCGTTGTTGCAACCCATGAACATGGAAAACTAATTTATGCACGAGACAAACCTATCATAGAGCTTCTGCATTGTAGTCTCAAGCATTGATACTTCATCAAGTATCGTTTTCTTCATCTCTGCCATTACAGAAACTGCACTCTTCTCTCTAATTATTTTTGTCTCTTGCTAGGGTGTCTGCAAGTTCTTTGCCATTTGTTTATTCTCAGCCAACAGGAACTTAACATTCAATCTCGTTGCTCCTGAATAGGTCAAGATGGCATCGACAATGGTAGCTGGATGATTTCTGACATCTGATACTATCACCCTTTCCTTCACGAATGTAGGTGACACTTGATTATCTGGAAAGTGTTTCCTCACACTTGTACAATCATTCTTATGCAATTCATCAAATGAGAGATTGTACACATCCATAACATGATCATCATCAAGGAGAATAACCTCTCCTTGCTTGCTCGGGACTCGTTCTGACACTAGAGGTGGTGGAGACTGAGAGGTGAACTTGGGTGCTCTCATCATAAGGTCAGTGTCTTCATTCAGTGGCTCATTCCTCAACTCCATGTCTGTCACTTCAATCAGTTGCTCAATCTGTTGAGCAAGCTTCTGATCCTGCATCCGTTCCCTCTCTTCTTCAGTTGTCAATGGTTCTAACTCCTTGACCTATATGGGCGTTGTTTTCTCTATCATCGGTCCTTGCCTTTCTTCTTCCTTCTATTTCTGATTCTCTTCCCTTTCTCTCCTTCTCATCTCTTGCTCTTCCTTCAACTTATTCTTTGATTCCTACAACTTTCATTCTATTTCCTCCAGCCTTTGCTTTTCTTTCTTCCTTCGCTCTGCCCTCTTTATCTGATGTAACCTCTTTGTCTTTGTTGCCAAAGATTCTTTATCAGTAATGGGGACTTCCCTCATCTTGTAGCTTTGCTCATCTTTTGGGTTCTCGAAAATCTTCCTCTTTCCTTTGTCCTGCACTAGGTTTCTACTTATTGCTATTGTTTTTGTTGCTTCCTACATTGTTGTTGCCCACAAAGCAGCCTTCCAACTTGTGGCTATACTGATCGGCTCGTAGAGATTGGATTCATTGTAATAGTACCTCCAAGGGTCCACCTCGTGCCATTGGAATGTCCCGTGGATCCATGGATAGTACACCTTCGCATAGTGGTTCTTGCAAATATTGTGAGGATCATATGAATTGAAGTCCCTAGTGTCGAACTCAAATTTCATTATCTCCTTAGATTCAGCATCAACATTCTTCAAGCTCTTAATCTTGTACAATCTAATCTGTAAAGGAAGGGAGGGTCATGGTGCCTTCTTCTTCCTATGTAGTCCTGATGATAACCTTGTGGAGGGGTGATATGAGACCTCTTACATGACTAGCTTGTCTGTGGCATACCTTGGTAGAACATGCGGAGGCTTCTCTTTGCCAAACACTGTGATGAAGGTGCCACCGGGTGAGGCATACCAATCTACAATGTGAAGTATCACCCCCATCGCTTCTTAGGACATGCAAGGTGGATCCTACTCAAAGATCATCTTGTACAATGGGATGATGAAATGGTCAATTAGCCTTTCCATTACTCCTCGGTAGTTGCAGTCGGAAAGCAACTTGCAATAAATGTTGACGATAGTCTCTTTCGATGTCCATTTCCAACTCATGCCAGGAAACTATTGTTGAGCACAGATTTCATCTAGTAAGTATGCATACATATAGAATCTCGCTTCCTCATCCTTGGGTAGATTTCGAGCATTAGTCACTTGGAAATTCAACTAATGAGCCAACAAGTCCAACCAGTTGAATGATCTTCCATCACTCACCAACTAGTCCAACACAACAACGACCCAACCTTTAGGAAAGGTCTTGGTGCTCTCTTGAACGTATTCAATATGCAAATATGATCAAGAATAGGTAGTCCTTCCTAAGAGAATTTGTCTTGTAAACATGATTTGGTGTCTCCCTAATATTTGACATCTCTTTCACCCAATGCTTAACTATATCTCCCGTGTTCACTTGGTTGTGGGTGGAATATAAAAAGTGCATCCATGTGTCTCGCTAGACGAGGTAAATGATACATCTGATGATATTTCTTTGCCTTGAAAGTGGCAAGCTCTATCTCGCTAGCACTGCTCAATGTCATAGTTTATGAATCTGTGTGTGAGACAATCTAGTTGATAATGTCTGCATATGGGAAGGTAGGGTGCCTGCATGCAACCTTGTAAAACCTTGGTTGTTGGATACTGATATAAACTTATCGATCCTCTAAGCCTTCCTTGAATTCCTATGTAAAATATCCCTGATTTGTTGCCATGTCAATTTGGTGCCTTTCTCAATGAATAGCAGAGTGTCTGCATAAACTGGCAATTTAACTGACACCTGCTCAATTGCTTTCCTAGTACTACTCACGACAGTTTACTTTGATGCAGCTCTCTTGGAATCCATGCTAATTGTAACTGTTAGAGAGATGGTCAACAACTGATGTGCCTACAGAGAGAGAGGACACTCATGGCATGAAAATGTTAGCTTAAAACGAAAAGCACTTCAAGACAAGACCAAAGCAGCAAACTGGGAAAATGTTGGGGGAGATTACGCAATCCTAGTTCATAGAGGTGACTGGATGCCTATTCAAACTTCACATTGCACAGTCCCAAAAATCAGCGTGGGAGGCTTGTTGAGTAGAACTGCACAATACACAGTTTAGTCTGGGCACAAGACAGGAGACACTGAGCATTGCGCAATCTCAATGGTCGGGACTGGGAGGCTGGATCCTGGAACTGTGCAATGTGCAATTGGTGTGAGGTTGAGGCAGCGTCTGTGTAATTCTAGAAGCCAATATTGAGGCCTTGAGCTCCTAGAATGCACAATGGATGCGAGGGAACACAAGATCTTGACCAAGGAAGCCCATATATGCCCAAGAGGAGTGTGAAATCAAGTAGATATGAAGGATGGTAAGATGTTGAGTTCAGATATGATTGAGTGATGATGCATGCAAGTAAGACAAGTGCAGGAATCAATTAAACTAAAGGAAAATCAAGCATGTGGAGAGGGTCACCGTAAAAGCGACCATTAGTGCAAAAACTGGGTAATGCATGTGACACTTGGGAAAGGCAATGAAAAACTTAAAAATATACTTCTACAAGCTAAAACAAGTTACAACTCTAATAATCGACATAGCACTCTCACAAGCTAAAAAACAAAAGTGATAGAAAAAGAGGTAAAAGTCTATAAAAGCAAGACTTACCCAAAAAAGCGATGATGGTCACACCGAAGGATCCTTGTTCTCCTCGAGAATGTCAAAGATCCAAGATTGAATGTGAAAATGAGCTCTAACTGTGTCGATTAAGTAGATTTCTTCAATTTAGGTTTTATGACGCGAAGGCCAAAAAATCAAGGAAAAAGTGACACTTGTCGGTTGTTTCCAAAATAACTCAAGTGTCTCTTATGGGCTACTAAAAATAGATCCCTATTTTCTAGGGATATTTTTCGATTTTTGCTTCTTTTCTTTTTTTAAGGAAAAACATCCATGAATTTCCAAAAGAGATTACATATTTCTAGGAAGGATTAGGCAACTCACTGGCTCATGCACTGAGCAACTTCTGAGAAAGAAGCTCCTGCGCAATTTCTGGGCTAAGTGGCTTTGGGTTGCCTCTCAGGCTCTACACAATTTCCCAACTGAAGGTTGGTTGTCAACTGCTACCCAATTTTTGTAGAATTTTCTTTACAAATCAGCTAGCTCACTGATATCATGTAGAAATTTCACCTGCAGATCCAACTGATATATGCAATGTACTAAAGCATAATACTAGATCTACATCTACCATAAACTTAGCGGAAGCTTAATCAACTATGAGAAAAATCAAGCATGAACAGATATAACTGATAAGAAGGAACCAATCACACATAACACAGAAGAATTTACCTAGGGAAAGCCTCAGCCTAAAACCCCAACTCTGTATTATCATACAAGTGGAAATATAGTATGAATTACACAAATCCTTAACTCGGAAGCTGTCCAGCTCTCAGTACAATCCCTCTGCTGCTCACAAACCTTCTCCTCTACCCTCCAAGCCTCCTATTTCCTTGTGCATTTTTCCTTGGGGTCCAGTACTGCCCCCTGTGTGAATTGGCCTCCTCACACACTCACTAACCTCTGATCTAACTACACAAACCTGAAGGATATAAATCCTCATCATGGATGAGCTTCTTTTATAGGAAAAATATTCATCCAAATTATAGACGTTGTCCCTTCTCTAATCTCAACTGGGTCTCTGACAGAGTTGACATGCATCAGTTATCCATGAGTGAATACACAGTTATCTGAAAATAACAGTTGTCACATGCATGCAAGCTTCAACAAACTATATCTCATTAATTTACAAACTTGTTAAATTAATCTAATTGAACTTGACTAAGTTAAACTAAGTCAACTGATCCTCTCAATATAGAACTCATCCTTAATTCCTCAATCAGTGGAGAAAATCAAGGACACATTCCCCAAACAGTGGAGAAATTATTGCATGTTCTCACAAAGACTTCAAGTTTGGTTTTCCTTAACTAATTAACTCATGGAGAATTAATTAATTAATTAAGATTCCAAACTGCTAGTAAGACCAAATTCAAATTTTACTTCCTATTCTAGTCCAGGGACTAACTAAAATAGGAATCCAACCAGAACTGCTAAAAATAGAACTTCTATTTTTAACATTTAAATTTTTCATTCCTTGTTGCCCAATCCAGCACTGATACCAAAACTGCTATTTTTAGCACTTCTATTTTTAGCAATTTCTTGTTGCTAGTTTTCAACACTCCCTCTCAACAGGAAAGGCTTCCTCTCAAACCTGATCCTATACCTCTGGAATGTTCTGCATGCAACACATCTACCAAGTGTGGTTGCTCCAGCAACTCTCGGAATAAAAAAACTCCCAACTGACCTCTCTGATGGGCTAGAAACATACTCTAATGTTGAAGCTCTAACTGTTGCTGACAAGTGCTCCCTCTCTGACCTCTGCGCTACTGCAGCATCTCCATGCATCTCGCACCATTGCACCCTTATTTGTGCTACCCTGCACTGTGCAACACACTTGTGCCTCTCACATTGCTGCAGCCCATATGCTCTATGCTATCCTGGGATTCCCTGCACTATAGCTCGCTCTGCTGCTCCATCCGCATCTATCTCTACCCAATCAGTTAGTTCCTGCCACTCCACATCAGGGCTCCCATAGCAAGGTCTCATCCAAGAGGTTGGGTACCTCAAGGATCATGCCCCTCATCATTGGGGCGATCACTCTACATCGCCCCACCTCCTACTTGGAGGTATGGCTGCATGTGATCCCTCTACCCACCTAGCTCGAAGTTTCCCCCTAGTGGAAGTTTCTGCATGAGTAGATGTCTCTACTCGATCTCCTCTCAGTTTCCCCTGTTATGGCTGCTCCACAACCTCCTGAAGCTGCTGCACCAATCGTGGCTCCTCCACAATTGTCTGAGACTTCTTCTGGCTCTACATGTTGAGAGGTAATTTACTTTCCCTTTCAACCACCAAGTATCTAACCTTTGTCTTGCTCCTCAAGGCTTTGCATGCATCTTGTACCTCAAGTGCATACAATTTATTGGCTAGCACACCAATCTATTTCCACTTTCCCGCCGTCACGAAATTTTCTAGAAAATGAGATAATTTTAAATCAGTGATATCTCCCTCATTCGAACTACGATTCAGCCCATTTTTTTTCTTTTTGGGGTATTTTTCCGCAAGGAATCCAAATATGCTATTTATTTCTAAAAATTTTGTATAGAAATTTTAAGATCTGCTCTGCAAACTCTCGGCCCAAAACTCAAAACTTTGAAATCTCCTCTCAATATATTGTTCTCTCCTTGATCACGTGTGCTCTGATACCATGTAGAATTTTTCTACAAATCAGCTAGCTCTGATACCATGTAGAACTTTTTCTACAAATCAGCTAGCTCTGATACCATGTAGAATTTTGTGGAATTTTCCCTACAAATTAGCTAGCTTTGATACCATGTAGAACTTTTTCTACAAATTAGCTAGCTGTGATACCATGTAGAATTTTCTCTACAAATCAGCTAGCTCACTGATATCATGTAGAAATTTCACCTGCAGATCCAATTGATATATGCAATGTGCTAAAGCATAATACTAGATCTACATCTACCATAAACTTAGCGAAAGCTTAATAAACCATGAGCAACATCAAGCATGAACACATATAACTGATAATAAGGAATCAATCATATATAACACAAAAGAATTTACCCTGGGAAAGCCTCAGCCTAAAACCTCAACTCTCTATTATCATACAAGTGGAAATATAGTCTGGATTACACAAAGCCTTAACTCGGAAGCTATCTAGCTCTCAGTACAATCCCTCTGCTGCTCATAGACAATGAAAGGCTTCTCACAAACCTTCTCCTCTACCCTCCAAGCTTCCTATTTCCTTGTGCAGTTTTCCTTGGGGTCCAGTGTTGCCACCTGTGTGAATTAGCCTCTTCACACACTCACTAACCTCTGATCTAACTACACAAACCTGAAGGATATAAATCCTCATCATGGATGAGCTTCCTTTATAGGAAAAATATTCATCCAACTGATAGTACACTATCCTTTCTCTGATCTCAACTAGGTCTCCGACAGAACTGACATGCATCAGTTATCCATGAGTGAATACACAGTTCTCTGAAAATAATAGTTGTCACATGCATGCAAGCATCAACAAACTATATCTCATTAATTTAACAACTTGTTAAATTAATCGAACTGAACTTGACTAAGTTAAACTAAGTCAACTAATCCTCTCAATATAGAACTCGTCCTTAATTCCTCAATTAGTGGAGCAAATTAAGGACACATTCCCCAATCAGTAGAGAAATTATTGCATGTTCTCACAAAGACTTCAAGTTTGATTTTCCTTAGCTAATTTACTCATGGAGAATTAATTAATTAATATTCCAAACTGCTGGTAAGACCAAATTCGAATTTTACTTCCTATTTCTAGTTCAGGGACTGATTAAAATAGGAATCCAACTAGAACTGCTAAAAATAAAACTTCTATTTTTAGCACTTACATTTTTCATTCCCTGTTGCCTAATCCAACACTGATACCCAAACTGCTATTCTTAGCAGTGCTATTTTTAGCAATTTCTTGTTGCCAATTTTCAACACTCCCTCTCAACGAGAAAGGATTCCTATCAAACTCGATCCTGTACCTCTGAATGTTCTGCATGCAACACATCTACCAAGTGTGGTTTCTCCAGCAACTCTCGGAACAAAAAAAATCCCAACTGACCTCTCCATTGGGCTAGAAACATACTCTAGTGCTAAAGCACTACCTGTTGCTCACAAGTGCTCCCTCTCTAACCTCTATGCTACTGCACCATCTCCATGCATCTCACACCGTTGCACCCTTCTCTGTGCTATCATGCACTGTGCAACACAGTTGTGCCTCTCGCATTGTTGCAGCCTGCATGCTCTGCATTGTCATGGGATTCCCTGCACTGTAGCTCTCTCTGCCACTCCATCCACATTTGTCTCTACCCAATCAGTCAGTTCCTGCTACTCCACATCGGGGCTCCCATAGCAAGGTCTAATCCAAGAGGTTGGGTACCTCAAGGGTCCTACTCCTCATCCCTGGGATGATCATTCTACATCGCCCCACCTCCTACTTGGAGGTATGGCTACATGTGATCCCTCTGCCCACCTGGCTCGAACTTTCCCCCTACTGGAGGTCTCTGCATGAGTAGATGTCTCTACTCGATATCCTCTCATCTTCCCCTGATGTGGCTGCTCCACAACCTCCTGAAGCTACTGCACTAATCGTGGCTCCTCCACAATTGTTTGATACTTCTTCTGGCCCTGCATGTTGAGAGGTAATTTACTCTCCCCCTCAACCACCAAGTACCTAACCTTTGCCTTGCTCCTCAAGGCTTTGCATGCATCTTGTACCTCAAGTGCATACAGGTTCTTGGCTAGCACACCAATCTATTTCCACTTTTCCGTCATCACGAATTTTTTTAGAAAAAGAGATGAATTTAAATCAGTGATATCTCCCCCATTCGAACTCCGATTCATCCGATTTTTTTTTTGGGTATTTTTCCACAAGGAATCCAAATATGCTATTTATTTCTAAAATTTGGTACAAAAATTTTCAGATCTGCTCTGCAAACTCTCAGCCCAAAACTCAAAACTTTGAAATCTCCTCTCAATATACTGTTCTCTCCTTGATCACCTGTGCTTTGATACCATGTAGAATTTTTCTACAAATTAGCTAGCTCTGATGCCATGTAAAACTTTTTCTACAAATCAGCGAGCTCTAATACCATGTAGAATTTTGTAGAATTTTTCCTACAAATCAGCTAGCTTTGATACCATGTAGAACTTTTTCTACAAATCAACTAGCTCTGATACCATGTATAATTTTCTCTACAAATCAGCTAGCTCATTGATATCATGTAGAAATTTCACCTGTAGATCCAACTGATATATGCAATGTACTAAAGCATAATACTAGATCTACATCTACCATAAACTTAGCGGAAGCTTAATCAACCATGAGCAACATCAAGCATGAACACATATAACTGATAAGAAGGAATCAATCACACATAACACAGAAGAATTTACCTGGGGAAAGCCTCAGCCTAAAACCCCAACTCTCTATTATCATACAAGTGTAAATATAGTCCGGATTACACAAAGCCTTAACTCGGAAGCTATCCAGCTCTCAGTACAATCCCTCTGCTGCTCATAGATAGTCAAAGGCTTCTCACAAACCTTCTTCTCTACCCTCCAAGCCTCTTATTTCCTTGTGCAGTTTCCTTGGGGTCCAGTGCTGCCACCTGTGTGAATTGGCCTCTTCACACACTCACTAACCTCTGATCTAACTGCACAAACCTGAAGGAGATAAATCCTCATCATGGATGAGCTTCCTTTATAGGAAAAATATTCACTGATAGTACATTGTCCCTTCTCTGATCTCAACTGGGTCTCTGACAGAATTGACATGCATCAGTTATCCATGAGTGAATACATAGTTATCTGAAAATAACAGTTGTCACATGCATGCAAGCATCAACAAACTATATCTCATTGATTTAACAACTTGTTAAATTAATCTAACTAAACTTGACTAAGTTAAACTAAGTCAACTAATCCTCTCAATATAGAACTCATACTTAATTCCTCAATCAGTGGAGCAAATCAAGGACACATTCCCCAATCAATGGAGAAATTATTTCATGTTCTCACAAAGACTTCAAGTTTGATTTTCCTTAACTAATTTACTCATGGAGAATTAATTAATTAATATTCCAAACTGCTAGTACGACCAAATTCAAATTTTACTTCCTATTTCTAGTCCAAGGACTGACTAAAATAGGAATCCAACAAGAACTGCTAAAAATAGAACTTCTACTTTTAGCACTTACATTTTTCATTCCCTGTTGCCCAATCCAACACCGATACCCAAACTGTTATTTTTAGCACTTCTATTTTTAACAATTTCTTGTTGCCAATTTTCAACAATTTTGTAGATGAAGGCTCACTATTAGCTTGAACTACAAAATTCCTGGGAGCAAGGTTGGTTTCCCTCAAGGATTACATAGTTCTCTAAGGCAAGCCCAGAACTAGTGCAAAACCAAGTTAAGAGATCGACTTGTGGGTTAGACAATAAATAAAGTAAGCAAACAAAATCCATGATGCAAAAAATGAGGCTCAATCAAAGCACAAGTACCCGGGTAAGTGCAAGATCAGTTGTTGTAATGTACAAGGGAGGCTCCAAAATGAAGCATAGGCAGAATTTTGGACGGTGGTTGTAGCCGCTACAACGTGCAGATTCCTAGTGTTGGGAACCATATACACTATTTGAGGGATTTTGGAGGGGAAATATTCCTCCTTTTAAATAGAATGCTTCCTCGTCATTTTTTATAAGTACCAATTCAAATTTTCCTCTAGGGCAAGTATTTCTTAGTCTTCTTGTGGAGAAAACTTGTATTTTGCAGCTCCACTTTCATTCCTCGCAAGGATGTACTTTGATTGATTCAAATAATGAATTTTGGTGCCATTTTTAGCTTCTAAAGCTTGGTCTCTTTCATATGAATCTGAGTTTCATTGGGCTTGGCCATCCCAGGAGCCTCAAATCCCTTCTATATAATTTTTTTATCTTCTTTTAACTTCTTATTCACATGCATCTCTTATTCTTGTTTTTCCTATTTCTGCATTTAGTATTGATGCTTTTTTTTAATAGGATTGGGTTAAATGATTAAAGTGAGTTATTTTGCAGGTTATTTACAAAGTCACAAGCATGATGCATCCTTGTAAAAACTTTTAAAAAACATCTTCGTCATTGAGCTACTTGGATTGGTTTACTAGTTCACAAATATAGAATTTCTGAAAATCGCTTGTAGCAGAATAGTAGTAATTTTCTGCTATTTTTTAGAATTTGATAATGAGCTTCATTTGATTTGATTCAACTTGGATTAGGTCATAAAAAAATAAAAAAATAAATCAATTTAATAAAAAAAAATTCCCCATTACATTTTCACTTGATTAGGTTAGGCAATTGATAGGTTAACTAGCTCACTAGTTCTTAAATTTCTAGTTTTTAGAGTAGTAATTTTCTGCTTTTTTTAGCCCATGTTAATAGGGGTATTTTGGAGTGATTCCACTTGGAATACAGACCTAAGACATCATAATTAATAAATAAATAAATAAATCCATCCCATTTTAGTTTTATTTACTTAATCATTTAGCAATATTCTCGCTCTTGTAGCATTGCAGGCCTCCTATAGCAATCACTTATAGCAAACCTAGAGCATCACTTTCCTTCACTAGTTTTAATCCCCACTGCAAATTTGGCTTAGTCTAGATGAATAACTACCCCTAGGCTCTAAATCCATGATTAGGGAGACCTAAGGACCACTCTAGACCCCTCCTTCCTCCACTACAAACACAAAACAACAAATAGAGTTAGGAAGAAATTTTCACATTTGAAACTCTTCAATGCAAGTGAAGTAGACTTAGTTTTTTGAATTTCCTAGTTATGTTTTGTATACTAACTTTCTTCTTCCCAATCAATTTGTAATTATATTAATGGTTTCCATTTTACAAGTAGAATAATTTAATTTATTTTTTTGCAATTATAGTAGCATGGTTTATTTCTACAACTAGTTTAGGTTAGATTTTATGACATTCACTTCATTAGATCAATGAAAGGACACATTGCATGTTGCACATACAGTGCCAAAACCTCTTAAGTTTGTACAAACCCTGGGTTGATAATTTAAGTCGGTAGCCTTAGGAGTTTCAAAATTCTGGTTGCAAAACTGGGGCTCATCACTTTTTGGCATTGTTGTCGAGGAGGTGTCAAAGTATGCATTGTTCTCTTCCCTAGTTGATTCATTTCTTTTACTTTCTGCAAACATTTAAAAAAAAATTGCATTAGGCATATTTCATTTCAAACATAGAAAATTTCATTGCATTAGCATTCTTATTCAAAAAAAAAAATCTTCTCCAACACCAACTTCCCCCCCATTTGATCGCATGGTGCAGTAAGCACCACATCGCCATCCACTTTTGCAGGTAGAAGAAGAAGAGGTGGCAGAGAAAGTAGAAGAAATGGATGGATATTATGATAATGAAGAAGATCCTCTTGGATTTCCCATTCAAGACACTGATGTTAGTGTCCATGTGAATAACATCCCTCCATATTTCCTTCCAAACTTCCATGGTATGAGGTCAGAGGATCCAAAAACCTTTCTCTTTGAATTTGAAATCCTTTGTAGATCTGATGGTTACTTACTAAACACTCAAAATTTGATATTGTTTCTAGAAACATTAAAGGATATATCTCTTAAATGGTTCATGATTTTAGGGACTAATTCAATAAGATCATGGAATGATATGCAAAAGATATTTCTAGAAAAATATAAAGATCGTGATCTTAAAGAAGAAATCTTTAGAATGAATCAAAAAGAAGATGAGAGCCTTGAGGATCTAATAGAGAGGTTCAGGTATAATGTGAAGAGGAGATAATTACATCATTTAGGATCTAACACACTAAAAACCTTCTTACTTAGAATAATTAGGGATGAGTGGATTTATCTCCTTGATATCATGAGAAGAGGTGATGTATACCAATTATCATTTGAAGAAATTTGTGAAACATGCAAACACATATCAAGAGAAAGGGCAAGAGTGTGTAAATCAGCATCAAGATTGGTAAGTCACACTAAACTTGGAAATTTGTTTGATGAATTTAAAACATAAATTCTTAGTAATCTAAGTGAACAAGTTGAAATGTTAAGAATGAAATATGAGGAAAAAGAAGGTGTTCATATTTATGTTGTTCATGCATAATCACATGCTATTAAATATTTCCCATCATTATCAAGGTTGAAGTAAGTTTACCAAGAGGACAATGGAGCATGTAAGTCAACAAAGCTTCTATGTTATGTAGCTCCAAGAGGACCATGGCAGACTAGTCAACCTAGTATGATCAAGGTTATGCACATCCATCTCAAAGTAATTGCAACACACCCTTTCCTTGACAACCTTGGTCATCTCAACCCCAAAACCAATTTTGGAAACAAGGTTGGAAAGGAACTTATGGGATAAATCCACAATATCCTCCATACCTAACTCCATGTTATCCCTACCATCCACCTCCACCAAAACCACAACCTCAACTGCATCCATCTCAAATATCCACTCCCACTCAACTACCTATACTACCATTTCCAAACCCACACAAGGAAGTAGTTGAGCCCACTTACAATGATGAGGTACAACACCTCCAAACATATCATCTTCATCTCAATGGTATTCATCTTAGCTCAGGAAGAGTATTTCGAAAAAGAGATTCTCTTGATGTCATTGAAGGACAACATTCAAAAAAAGAAGATTCAAATGAGAAGATCAAAGAATCATCGGTTGCACTTGATGAAGAGCAGACATCAGAATCATAGATTGAGAAATTTTCCTCGTGTTTACATACATATTTTCCTCAAGGTAGAATAAGACATGAAGAATGATCTAGATGAGCAAGTGAACCAAGGGCATCAAATCTATATTGAGGTTTGGTTCCAGAAAATCAACAAGATGGAGCATCACTCTCTTCTTCAATTGTGCTTGTTATCGTCAAAGTCAAAGCATTTTGTCTTTGAAATTTAGGTACTGTCAAAGAATATATGTCGATCCCACACATCATTTTATCTGTCATCTTGATGTGCACATGGCTCCATTGGAATTATTCCTATACTTGAAAGAGATTTCGTTTTTTCAAGTAGATCACGATAGAAAAAAGAAATAAAAAATGGAAGAGTAAGAAGAAAAATAAAATCTCAAGTGAAAACCTCCATCGAGGCACTTGAGATTGGGTCATTGATTGAAAACCTCCGTTAGGTGGTCAGTGGGTTGGGAAAATAGAAAAATAAAAGATCTTAGGTGAAAACCTCCTTTGAGGTGCCTAGGCAGACCTACCAGTTGAAAACCTCATTGAGGCAGCTAGTATGCATAAAAGAAAAAAAATTGAAAAAATGAAAAAATTGTTTTCTCCATGTATCTCTCTCTGATGAATGCATGTGCTCTCCAACCTTTGTAAGCAACAAAAATAAGTTAGCACCAAAATAATATGTTGGTCAAAATTCTAGTCAAAGGAATTCAAACTTGGGCTTTCTCCTATTTTATTCATATGCTCCAAAAGGACCAAGGCCATGTCAATCCATCATCCTCATCCGTTTCCAACATCCACCCATAATTCCCAAGCCTTTCTCATGCATTTTCCTAGTCCTAAAATGCTATGGGAGGGCTCTGTTTTGCTACACGTGGACAAAATACACATAGTAGAAAAATGATTTTAACATATATTAAAAACCATGCATCCATTAGCTGAGATATTTCATTGAGAGATTCATATGGATGATGGTAACGTGCTCAATCAATTTCAGCAAATTTCATTGCACAATTTTCGAGATATCGGCCTCCATCACCTACATCCATTTTTTATTTTTCTCGAGATTCGTCCATCCATTTCCAAACATTTTTTGTGGAGAGGTGCATAAGGATGAACAACAATTCAAGTCAATTCAGTATATCATTTCAGAGATGTGAATAAAATAATTATGTTACAGGAGTTTGTCCTGAAATGCTACAAGAGGGACCAGAATTGTACAGAAGCTCACCTACAATCTCTCATCCATCCTTCCATCCATACCATCTCATATACATACCCATCACTCATATAACCATCATACTTCACCCTCCAATCAACTAGAAAGTCAATTTTCACTTCTTCACTGTAATGATACATGAAGGTCCTATAATGCTACAGGAGGTCATGTAATGTTATAGGAGGAGTTGGTGCAGCTACAGGAGGGACATCCAACGAGAAGAATAGGACAAAAGGCAATGATACCTTGAGGAAATGATGAATAATTCCCTCCAATGATTTACTCATCAACCATCAATCACTCATCCACTTTATTTCACCTAAACTTGCTCAAAATGTTCACTCTGTCCTAACTAAAAAAAACACACACACACCATTGTTCTCCACTTTTCCATTCTTCACACTACCTCCTCATGACTCCAACCCTATTTAAATGGATTTTAATCTCTCCCCTCAACACCACCATGCCAACTAAAGACTAGAAGAAAGGATCAAAAGGTTGCTAGAGGAAAAAACTCCTCTTGTATTAACTTGTGTAATCAAAAGAAATCTCTAATATTTTTTCTCCCCCGCCAATAGGAAGACTGAGGGAGAAATTTCTACACCCAGGAAAGGACTCATCACCCTTAGAGAAGCACTCCACCAGAAAATGCAGCCCAGTCATGAGAGAAAAACCTGCACACACATAGGAACATCATCAGTCAAGGTGCAATCCAGTTCAGAAGACATGCAAAACAACCTCACATTTGTTTAGAAATGGCATATGATCAGCTACAACACTCACATAAAGAGAATCTCAAGAGCAAAGAAATAGCAGCAACAAGAAAACCTAGAGGACCTCCAGCATATTATCACATGCAGCTTCAGGATCATCAAAGACAACCTCCACAACTATAGCAACATCCTGCACACAAAAAAAAAAAAAAAAAATAAATAAAAAAAAAAATAAAAAAATAATAAAATAAAATATATATATATATATACACTCATGATAAGACATACGTATGCAACTCTCTAACCTCACCCCTTAAGAAAACATTAAAAGTGTGAGAAGGAAAGGTCTTTTATAGCCAAAATTAATAGCAGGAAGCCTCGGTCTTATCTAGAAATTTACTTAACTTTTCTCCAAATGAAAATCACACATGTGGGAGATAAATGAGACAAAAATGAAAAAAGACTTAAGAAAGTGGGATGTTATCATGGAGTTCAAAAAATAGTTTGGGGCCAACTCAGTTAACTCGAAGCACTTCGAGTTTATTTTGCATACAATGAAAAGAAAAAAGAAAAAATAATGAAAAAAATCAATAACAAAATAAAAATAAAAGAATAAAAAGGTGGACCCAGCACCCATTTGCATGCCAGGAGTAGTTGCTACAAGGGAAAACAAAACTTCTACCGGAGGAATAGAATTGCTACAGGAAGAACATAACTGCTACAGGAAGAACATATTTGCTACAGGAAGAACAAATTTGCTACAAGAAGCTAACAAAGTGCTACAGGAAGGAAAATTTTTCCCATAATAGCCACTAGATCCTTGGGAAGCAAGGAAATATTCAAAGGAAAAGTAAGTAAAAATTCCTTCTCCCCAACATTTGGCATAAAGATTCCAAAAGCAGCTCAGTCATCAAGAAAAAGTACTCTGCAAATTTACAATTTGGATTCTAGTAAGAGAAAAAATTGGATTGCTTAAGAATGTGGCGTTTTGAATAGGGTAAGGGTGCATGTTGTAATTTTTATTTCCTCGACCTTGAAACAAGATTGTCAAAAACTTCTTCTGCTACAACAACCTCCATTGCATAGGAACCTACAGGGTCTACAAAAAGTGTTATAGGAAAGTCCCAAGTTGCTACAAGAAGTTTGTTGTGGAAAGAATTTCCCTCAAACCCTAAGAAGGAAGAAACAAATTTTCTCCACCAACACTTGGCATGAAAACTCTTAAAACTCTCTCAATTATCAAAAGCATACTTTGTAGTTGTCACATATTTCAATCTCAGTAAAAAAGGTCAGTGAATTTGTGTCATTAAGGATAAAGTGTCTTGGGTTGCATGTCAAATACTACCTTCTCCTCATAATTATAAAAAGAACATTTATTCTACCTTTGTTTCCATAAACACTATCACTCATCTAGTAGAAAAGAGAAACTCCTTCTTTCACATTGATAAAAGTTTATTGAAGTCGTGAGAGGAGGAGAATCAATAGATACTTCCGAAATACTAAAACCAAGAGGGAGAATCAAAGGAATGATGGGAAAATGAGATAAACATAAATCTTATCCAATAGGGACAGTTACATCCACATCATTATGGGACATCATGAAAATCATCTGAGGCATAAGAAAAGAACAACAGGGAAAGAAGATGGATAGGTTGCTCAGAAGACTCGAGAAACAGTTTCAGTAGGGGGTATGACAGGCCTCAAAATTAAACACAAATTAAGGCCCATCTAACCTTTCTTAAGAACTTGAAGGCTATAATAAACCTCTCCTTCTATAATTAATAATGTTTTTTTGTTTTATTATGTTCTTAGGAAGATTTAGAGATGATTGCATATTATGTGCCTAATATTATTTATTTTTGAATAATATTGAGAAGATTACGAAGATTTAGAGGATGATATATTCTAGGGACATGCTCCCTAATAAGGGAGTATCAATATTGGATGATAAATAAACAAAATATCATGAAATTATGTACAAATTCTGGAGCTCCAATGATTGAGAAAATCTAGGAATGTGTTTCTTGTCATTTAATGCAGAGTCCTAGTGTTAGGAACCAGATCCACTATTTGAGGGATTTTGGAGGGGAAATCTTCCTCCTTTCAAGGAGAATGCTTCCTCATCATTTTTTATAAGTACCAACTAGAATTTGCCTCTAGGGTGGGTATTTCTTAGTCTTCTTGTTAGAAAAACTTGTATTTTTGCAACTTCACTTTCATTCCTAGCAGGGATGTACTTGGATTGATTCAAATAATGAAGTTTTGTGTCATTTTTAGCTTATAAAGTTTGGTATCTTTCATAGGACTCTGATTATCCTTGGGTTTGGCCATCCCGGGAGCCTCAAAGCCCTTTTCTATAGTTTGGTTTTCTTCTTTTCACTTCTTATTCACATGCATCTCTTATTCTTGTTTTTCCTATTTTTGCATTTAATATTGATGCTTATTTTGTTGTACGATTGGATTAAATGATTGAATTAAGTTATTTTGAAGGTTATTTACAAATTCAAAAGCATGATTCATCCTTATAACAACTTTTAAAATTCATCTTCATCATTGAGCTACTTGGATTGGTTTAACTAGTTCACAAATCTAGAATTTCTGGAAGTCCGATGTAGAAAAATAATAGTAATTTTCTGCTATTTTTTAGGACATGTTAATGATATTAATTTGATTTGATTCCACTTGTATTAGGTCATAAAAAAATTCAAGTTAATAAAAAAAATTTACCGCATTACATTTTCACTTGATTAGGTCAAGCATTTGATAGGTTAACTAGCTCACTAGTTCTTGAATTTCCAGTTTTTAGAGTAGTAAATTTATGTTATTTTTTAGCACGTGTTAATAGGGTTATTTTGTAGTTATTCCAATTGGAATGGAGACATAATACATCCTAATTAATAAAAAAAAATACATCACATTTGAATTTGATTTACTTAGACATTTAGCAATATTCTCACTCTTGTAGCATTACAGGGCTCCTATAATCGCCTGTAGCAAACCTAGTGCATCACTTTCCTTCACCAGTTTTTATCCCCATTGCAACTTTGACTTATTTTAGATGAATAATGAGCCCTAGGATATAAATATAGTATTAGGGATACCTAAGTACCACTATATACCCCTCCTTCCTCCACTTCAAGCACAAAACAACAAATAGAGTTAGGAAGGAATTTTCACATTTGAAACCCTTCAATGCAAGTGAAGTACACTTAGTTTCTGAATTTCCTAGTTATGTGTTGTAGATTAAATTTCTTATTTCCAAGAAATTTGTAATTAAATTATTGATTTCCATTTTTCAAGTAGTATAATTGATTTTATTTGTTTGCAATTAGAGTAGCATGGTTTATTTCTTTAACTAGTTTAGGTTAGATTTTATGACATTCACTTCATTAGATCAAGGAAAGAAGGACACATTGCATGTTGCACATACAGTGTTGGAACCTCTTAAGTTTGTACAAACCCCAGGTTGATAATTTAAGTTGGTAGCATTAAGAGTTGCAAAATTCTTGTTGCAATACTGGGGCTCATCACTAACTAGGCCTAACCATGATAGTCATTTCATCAACACATGGAAAACATGTAATCTATAGGTCATGAATGCATATCTGAACAATGGGGTCTGAAACTTATCTAAGATTCATCAATAAGGTATAATTACCTCTCATATTAGCTACAATAACATTTGTTCATTCATACATTCACTGGCCAATCAATAGATAAACAACTCATGACACGATCCAAAGAAGATACACATCATATGAACAACATATAATAAAAAATTAACTAGTATGTAAACCATGGAAAATTAGCCATAATATCATGAACATATTTCCAACATATATACATGAATCAAAATATAATAATATCTCTTATTATCATATAAATTACCAACCAAATCAGGGAATTCCATGTCACACCCGACCACAGATTGGGCTGAACCAAATATCTCTTTTAGCCAATCACCCCCATGCCATATTCTAAGCATGAATGTGGTATCTCATTGAATAAACTGACCAAAACCAAAACAGGGCTTCCAGAGGCTAAACCACCTCAACCCTCAACCAATGATTCCACCTCACAGTCATACATCACTAACACCAACCAAATTGGTCTCTACCCAAGTTGTCCAGGGCTCCAAAGCATTTCTTCTAACTTGGCTCCAGGACTAGTAACCTAACCCACAGCTATCGCAGGGCTCCAGAGTGTTTGTTCAACCAAGGCTCTAGTACTAGCAACTCAACCCAACAAGGTCTCTAGAGTGTTTGTCCAACCAAGGCTTCCAAGACTAGTAACTCAACCCAAGTTGTTTCAGGGCTTCCAGAGCGTTTGTCCAACCAAAGCTCCATAAACTAGTAACTCAACCCACAACCATAAGGAGCATGAGAACTAATCAAAAAAAAAAAAGAAAAACCCATAACACCATGGATATCCAATAAATGGAAAGGATAGGAAAAACTATTTTTAATCCAAGCAATCCTCCATGCCAATCACAAATCATAACCAAATAATCACATGCATGTACCATGCATGCCAAAACTAGTAAGGAAATCATACATGCAACTAAATACTTGCAAATAAATCCCATTGTAGTTGTTGATTATATTGCTCCCTTGCGATTTCCTCCTCTTCCTTTTCCTTATTTTCCAAATCAAATGAAAATTATAATGCTCTAAGCATGCTCCAATAATACTCCAAGAATTCTCTAAGTGTGCAAGGGTAAGATAGAGAGAGAGTTCTTAGCTAAAAATGACAAAAGTCTCAACTACCAAAAGCCTGTGAACTGATCCTCATAAGCCTTTTCAATTGAGACCTCTTTTTTCTTCATTTGCCTTCATTTTTCCTTCAATTTCCTTCTCATTCAAATTTGTGACCTTTCACCTTCCTTTTCTCCTATTTTCCATTATTTCATAAATAAAATGCCAATTAATGTCTCTTTACCTTTGCCAATTCCTTTGGAAATTTCCATAGCCATTAATTAAACTAAAATGAACACCCACTAGGATGTTTTTCCCACCATTCATCTTGGAATACATGTCCCATGACCTTGGTCTTATATTTTCTTACATGGAAATTCAACCAGGGGAGGTTACACTAGACACAAGTCTCATCCACCTATTTGGGCTTGAACAACATCAATTTCTTCCATAATTGGTTTTATAGAACCCCAGGATACTTGAGGAGTACATATGGGTTCTTTAGGTATATACCCGAAATTATGGCCATCTTTCTAAAAAATTTGGTGTACTTCTATACACTTTTCCCATGCTTTTGTGTGAAGTAGTGCCACTAGATCCACTGGTCCTCGATATACTCAATAGGGTAAAAGTGTGACTTTATGATTGTTTTAAAATTCCTCCCACTTAATCATTGGAGGATCTCACTCAAACTTGAAAAATTTTGTTGTGGATTTCCCACAAAATTAGGTCATGGTCCTCTAATTTTAGCAAAGCAAATGAAATCTTATGTTCCTCCTATATCATGAACACTGAAATAAACTTTTAATTATTGCAACCAATTATTTAGCTTTGGAGCATCGATCTTACCTTAGTACATATTGATATCAACCTTCTCCTCCATTTTGAATAGGGATTGTGAATGGTTCACGACACTCAAATTAGGTTGATCTCTTTCGGGTCCTTTATTCTTCGCATTCTCTATTTCTTCTCGATCTCATGATATCCCATTTGACCGGTCCTCTACATTAGAACTCCCATCTTCTTTGAATAGACTGAGTTTATTTCTCAAGGCCCACAAGAGGAGATTCAATTTACGAATTATATCTACAATTTGTGCTTCTAGCCGCAAAGACCTCTCCTCTGCAACATCATGAAGGTTATTCACAAATTTTTCGACTATGAAAATCATTTTCTGAATTTTGGCTTAGCCAATCTCGATCCCGTATAAATCTCCACAATATACCCAAAAAAACTTTCTTATATAACAATATGATCCATAAATTGTCGTGGATATTCCACTGGATAGTTCGTCATGATAGATCTAATAAAACTATACTTAAACATCTAAAATTTACACTATTAGTGTTTATTTCTCTTTAGATTTATAGATATGTACATTGTGGTTTAATGTTTATGCATGAAAATTAAATTTTATTCAGAAAATAGAGAATAGTGAAATAAAAACTCACAAAATACATCTGACACAATACATATCCTGGGAAACCCTTTCGAGAGAAAACCCAGTTGGAATGTGAGGTTTCTCTACTTTCTTTCTCTGAATAGAAAATGGTTGTGAGTAAAAAGAAGTAAGGCTTATGGCATGTTGGATACTATAGTGCACAAATCCTCTTTGTGTTCTCTCCCTATCCCTCTCAACTACTCTTCTCATCTATGGAACAAGTGCACTCAAAATGAATGGAACCCATTTTCTTCCAAGTGGCCTGGTTATAACATAGTTAATATCCTACTAGTTAGAATACAATGTAGTTCCTTGGACAAAATTACAAAACCATGGGATGAACAATTAAGTGTCATAAAATAACTAAATGTGAAAATTGTGTGCTAAAAACCATTGATTTTTTTTGGGGAGCTCCACCCCCTTGTGACCCCCTCGTTTCATTCAACATAATGTATGACACATGTGACTAGTTATACAAAGAATATATCACACACCCAACATTCTCCCACTTGTTGCTTTGTTTGGATATAGGGGGTCACAACAGTACGTGATCAAGTTGTTTTCTTTGGATATAGGGGTTCACAAGAGTACATGATCAACAATCCAGGGAAATAATCCCTATTTTTCCCTACACCAAGACACTTTCTCAATGCTCATAGACTCTGTTAATGATTTTGCAACATTCGTCAATATACCCACCTTTACGGGTAACACCTTCGCATATTTATCCATGTCTTTAACAAAGTGGTATTGAACATTAACATGATTTTTCCTAGAATGATAACCTAGGTTCTTCACCAAGATATTACACTTTGATAGTCACAATATATCATTACAACTTGTTGTACCAACTCAATACCTAAAGAACATCTTGTGACCATGTTGTTTCATTTCATTCATGAGTGGTTGCCATGTATTTAGTTTCTATTGTTGATAGTGCCACTATAAACCATCTCTTGCTCATTCAATTGATTTCTCCTCCAAATAGGTTAAACACATGCCCACTTGTAGATCTTCTACGATCCCAATCTCCATCCTAGTCTGCATCAACAAATCCATGTATGTCCAACACTCTTATTGATCACTTTTCCTATTAGGGACAAAAGTTAACCTCCTAAGATATTCTTAAATAAGTTATTAAGATTCCCTCTACTTTTTATAGAGGTGGTATTCCTATTTCTAACTCATATTTTCAATATAGTTGATCAATCAAATAAAGTCAAGGTTTAATTTCATTTACTCCTCTGAGTGGAATAGGTGGTGGAATAGTTGAAAAAGTAACAAAAATTATAGTGGAAAAATAATAACCTCACATAGAACAAACAAAATAGCTACATTCCTTCCATCACATTCATCCATTCTAGTAATAAGATAAACAAATTTGAAGCAATACTCTTATATATAAAATAAGATAATGGTTGATAGTTCCAAAGAGCTTTAACTAATTTCATTCATTCAAGATAAAAAAATATTTATGGGAGAAACATATATGAAACCACAAAGTTTATGAATCTTTGAATAGCACCCTAAAAGAGTAAAAAAATGTTACATATTGATGTTCAAATTTGAAAAAATAACATGCCTATCTAATGACCTACCATGTCTATACTCCATAATCGGTAGCCTTAAAACACTAAGACTACACTACAAGTCTTCACAAAGAAATTTTAACCCTTCCTATTTCTCCTTGATTCATTAAACTTCCCTCATATCAGTATACATAAACAAGGAAGGATTGGTTTTCATAGTTTTGCACTATACGGAATACCTATGCGTGATTAAGAGAACATGAACTCCTAAAAGTCGATCAAAGACAATTTTGAACTGGCGCTATGCTTTTGCAATGCTAGTGTGACCCTTCTACCTCATGCATGACCCATGGTGTAACCTTTCTATCATAGGTGCAACCCTTCCATCTCAACGCGAACCTTCTATCTCAGCACGACCCATGGCGTGACCCATTTGCTCTTGCACAACCTTTATGTTTTCCACATTTTTTGGATCAAATGATGTAGTACACTCTTCCTACGATGTGGAATTTTATACAATCCTCCTTCAGATAAGTAGACAACAACCCTAGTCACAAATATCCATGAAACCAATCCAACTTGACGTATTTCATCTTGAAATTTACATGACATTACTCACATATACTCATAGAATACTAAAAAATGCGTAGATCCTCTTTCAAGTGAACGTCTCTAACGAACTATCAGATAACTCACACGCAGTTGTGGATCTCTATCTTCGCTTCATTGATTTTACAGCTCTTCTAGAAACAACAATGCTCTAGTGCAGAACTCCTCTACAAGCATTTATGCACATAAGACATTTTCACAACCTCATAAGTCCATCCACTCACAATCTCAAAACATATTCATAATCTCTAGATCCAACTCCTTATTATTCACCCATGATTTGTAACTGAAATCCACTTACAATTGATCAATTCAGAATCATTAGAATCAACGCAGAATTTCAAAATGTCATATCTTCACAAGTGAGTATCAGTCGCTTTCAACATTTTCCATGATTGACAGACTTAAAAACCCAACATAGACTTGTGTTAGAAATGACATATGAATTCAATATTGAAATAATCTGCAACCCAAAAAACTTCCAATCTGGATTTTCACACACAGAATTCTATCATCAATTTTACATAATCTAATTAGACACTAATGACATGAAATCCTTAATACATTTAATCATAATTATTACAAATTAATGGCCTCATCCACCAAGATGGTCAAGCTTTGTTGGCCCTTTTCTTCCCTATCTAACCCCAAACACGTACTCTCTCCTCTTCTCTACATGCCCGTAGTTTTACATTTATAGGAACAATTACATAATTATGGATCATTCTAGGTCCATGATCTTCTCCATAGATCTCTCAACTAGTTCCTAAAATATCTTAATGATCCCTTAAGGATCTCAACAACAGTTCTATATCTAAATTCTCCCTTTATGAGCAGATTACACCAAATCTCTCAATCCACTTTTAACTCAACTAATTTCCTATTCTAGGATCTCCTAATATCCAAGATTTTTATGATATCTTCACAAGTCTAACATCTCTCATATTCTTGCATAATTGAGAATATTTACATTTAAATCCTCACACACATATTTCTCACCCAGAATATTAAAAATATACAAAATTTCCTATTAAGAAATCAAAAACATCATATCCCCTAAATCAACCAAATATACAATGATTTTCTTTAGCAGGATGCTCCTGCATTAGACTCCCACAGTAGAAAAAAAAATCACAAACTCCTGTCTATGAGGTTTGTCACTTTTATGTAGTAATGTGACAACTACAAGTATTAATGAATTGCTACCTCTAGGATCCCAAACCTTAATTTGTAATTGTCCAAATGCTCTGCACCTTTCCCGTTGATGCATTTCTGTTGTATTCTAGTTAATTTTCATTTCTTCAATTAGTTTCAAATTTTGATTGATCATCCCTTCTACTGTCAATTGTCTCTATATGGACTGTCTCATCATCAATTTCCACAGTTCTTCAATCATAAAATCAATTTATGTTTTCTCATGGAATCCGTTTGTCTCAACAATTTGCCTAAGATCCTTTCTCTACTGCAATTTTGCACATTCATTTTTAATTTGTTGGCTTCTCTTTTCATATTTTTCTACCATCCATATATCCTTAATGTCTTTGAAAACATCTTCCTCTGCAATATCCATTTGATGCTTCTTATCTTCAAATTTACTTTCAAGAAGTAAATCGTTTTTCATCTTTTTGACTGCATACTCATCCACCTCTTCTTCTATGTTAGCCAGTACATCAAAAACTTGGAAACTAACACATATCTCTGTCCCAATCAAAGCTTGAGACACTCCCTCATTTCTTACCACAGTCACACTCTCATACTCCTGTTATTTCATAAAATACTCCAGCAACACAATTTCTCTTTAACACCTCACAAGTACTTCATCATAATGTTGTTTATAGTCTTCAATATGTTTTTCTTCTTTCTTAACGTATTTCAGTAGTTTTCCTTCCTCTTCATTCAGTCCTACGACTGTCTTCTTTTTATCCTGTGACAAATCTGCCTACCACCTTCTTCAACACATTTTTCAGTACTATCTTTTTGTAAGCCCTCTTCAAGAGTTATCCTTTCCCTATCTTCTGCATTAGCATTCTCCCGCAATTTTTCTTTATCAATAACATTAGTCAAATTCATTGGCTTAACTCATTGAGACAATGTTCTTTCATTCTTCATCAAAATAAGATTATGATATTCCATCTTCATGACAACTTCAGATGATTGTCTTCTCCCATTAAGTAACTCATCAATGAACTCCTTCTATTGCAATCATTCAAAGCCTTCCTCATCTAAGAGGTTTTCTTCATCATATTTTACTTCAAGATCTTCGTCCATCCTGAAGACATCTTCAAAGTCTACATATCTTCTGCAATACCTACAATCATACACAAATGGTTAGTTTTAAAAACATAAGACCTTGCAGTCTCACTAGATGCTTCAACCACCAGGTCTTCTTGCTGCTCTAAATCCTTCAAATGATTCAGAAGATCCTCTATAGATTTCTCCTTTGTATTTTCACTGCTTTCAAAAAACAATGGGCCATGTTCTGGTTCACATACTAAAACTTCATTTACTCTGAGTAATTCTTCCTTCAAATGAGCATTCAATCTATGCTTCCACTTCACTTATAATCTATGCCATTTGAATTTTATTTTCATAATCCAACCATACCTCTGGTCTTCTTTATTCCTCTATAACATCCCCATCAATAACTTGAGATGGAATTTTATCTCAGCTTTCTCTTTGTCAATCTCTTCTTGACTCTTTCTCATGCCATTTGCCTTGGCATATTTCCTTTTGTTGTGGCTTTCCTTTGAACCTCTGCAATGACTATCAATAGTCATCTTCTCCTCTTCTATGAACTCCATCTCATTGACTTGTGGACTGCACCTAAGCCTCTATTTACAACAAGTCTCCATACCTGCCTTTGATATCCCAGCAAGATTTTCTCCTTAAGCTTAGCCTATTGATACCTTACCTTACCAAGATATCTCCTTGCGTTTGATCTATGGCTCTCTGCCTCTGAAACAATTCTTTGAGTGAACTCTTTTTCTCTTTTAGGCTCTACAACTTCCACTTCCTTTGAGAAAATTCACTTGTCCCCCTTATCCAATCTCTGTTGGAATTATTCAAGGTTCTGCCACTGTTTAAGAGCTCGCATGCTCTTCCAATTGAGAACACAACTGATTCTTTATTACATATCCTCTCAGTTGTCTTTGCTGCTAACACCCTTTTTGTCTGCAACCTGAAGTATGCAAACACAATCCTCAATACCAAAGTTAAAAATAAAAACATACCAAATCACCTTCAAGATATCTACATGATCTTGTTCCACCATTCATCTGCACTTTGAATGGACTATTCCTTGTTCATTTTCCTCTATAAATTCTCCTTAAGAGTATCAATTACTTCCCAATATTATGCCACACTTTATCTCTGTGTGCATGTTGTTGTCAGATTTAAAATTTGATCCTTTCTTCCTATGCAATATCTTTAACAAATTCACACAAAGCACACTAGCTTTGTTCTCTTGCTTTGTTCTATCGGCTTTACTGATCTCCTCTTTCTGCAATCACAAATGTATTTGCATATACAACTTCAAGAGCATAACTCAGTTGTAGTGTTCCCCAAAGAGCTTGAACTTTCTCTGATACCAAAATGATGACCTATCAGGTCTATACTCCACAATCAGTAGCCTTAAAACACTAATACTACACTACAAGTCTTAACAAATATACTTTAACCCTTCCTATTTCTCCTTGATTCATTAAGATTCCCTCATATCAGTATACATAAACAAGGAAGGATTGGTTTTCATATTTTTGCGCCATACGGAATACCTGAGCGTGATTAAAAGAACATGAACTCCTAAAAGTTGATCAAAGACAATTATTAACTGGCGCTATGCTTTTGCAATGCTAGTGCGACACTTATACCTCATGCTGGACCCATGGCATGACCTTTCTATCTCAGGCATGACCCTTTTGTCTCAGCGTGACCATTTTGTCTTAGCGTGACCCACCTGCTCCTGCGTGGCCTTTTTGTCTCAGGCACGACCCATCTATTTCACTATTTTTCTAGCATGAACTTTCTATTTTCTAGCGTGACCTTTTTGTTTCTGGTGCGACCTTTCTATTTTCCGTGTTTTTTGTATCAAATGATGCAGTACACTCTTCCTATGATGTGGACTTTTATACAATCCTCCTTTAGATAAGTCAACGATAACCCTGGTCACAACTCTCCATGCAACCAATCCAACTTGGCGTGGTTCATCTCAAAATTTACCTAAAATTACTCACAGATACTCATAGAATACTCAAAAACATGTGTAGATCCTCTTTCAAGTGGACCTTTCACACGGACTATCAGATAACTCACATGCAGTTGTGGATCACTATCTTTGCTTCATTGATTTTGCAGCTCTTCTAGAAACAAAAATTCTCCAGTGCACAACTCCTCCACAAGAATTTCGTATAGAAGACATTTTCACAACCTCATAAGTCCATCCACCCACAATCTCAAAACATATTCATAATCTTTGGATCCAACTCCTTATTATCCACCCATGATTTGTAACTGAAATCCGCTTACAATTGATTAATTCACAATCTTTAGAATCAACGCAGAATTTCAAAATGCCATACATTTCCAGGTTAATATCAGTCGCTTTCAACATTTTCCATGATTGACAGACTTAAAAACCCAACATAGACTTGTGTTATAAACGCCATATGAATTCAATATTGACTTAATCTGCAACCCAACAAACTTCCAATCTAGATTTTCGCACACAAAATTCTATCATCAATTGTACATAAACTAATTACACATTAATGACATGAAATCCTTAATACATTTAATCATAACTGTTACAAATTAATGGCCTCATCCACCAAACATGGTTGAGATTTGTTGGCCCTTTTCTTCCCTATCTAACCGCACACCTACTCTCTCCTCTTCTCTACATGCACGTAGGTTTACAATTATAGGAACAATTACATAATTATGGCTCATTATAGATCCATGATATTGTCGATAGATCTCTCAACTAGTTCCTAAAATATCTTAATGATCCCTTGAGGATCTCAACAAAAGTTATATATATTTAAATTTTTCCTTTATGGGCAGATTATACAAAACCTTTCAATCCACTTTTAACTCAACAAATTTCCTATTCTAGGATCTCCTAATCTCCAAGACTTTTATGATATCTTCACAAGTCTAACATCTCTCATATTCTCACATAATTGAGAATATTTACATTTAAAACCTCACACACATATTTCTCACCCAAATTATTAAAAATATAAAAATTTCCTATTAAGAAATCAAAAACATTAGATCCCCTAAGTCAACCAAATATAAAATGATTTTCTTGAGTAGGATGCTCCTGGATCACTATCACACAACACAATATTCCTAATACTTGAATGATTAAAAGAAATATATTTGTCTAAATGGACTAGAATGAGGATCTCATGGATCAAATAAAAGAATAGCAGAAACTTGGAAGAAAATGAAAAATGTATTCTAGGATTGGCTTTATAAATGAACACTAAACTAATGATGCTAGATGATAAAATACTAGGACAAAAGAATCAAAATTCTTCCCAAAAAAATGATGTCACAAAAATAATAGAGAAATGATGAATGCAATGATGTCTCTCTCTCCCCTATTGGTGTTAGAGCCTTCTAATATATATCTAATAATTTGAATTTTTTGGTATGACCACTTGTTGGTGGTTACTCAAGATTAAAAATCCATATTAACAATAACTTGAGCCATTCTTTAATGTATTTCTTCAATGGAAGAACTATGATGTTTTTCTTAACCTAGACTGAAAATATTTCTTCTTCAATTTTTCTTTGAATTTATTATGTAGTTATTCAATTGATACTAGGTGGCCTTTATTATCATTTATGAAAGTAATTAACCATTGTTTAATTTATTCTTTTGAAAAATCAACGATATTGTCAAGCTCATTGCCCATGAAGCTCTAATTACACTAAATTCTATCTCCAATTTCTCCTTAGGTGTAATCACATGCTCTCTTATTATTTGCAGTCCCTAAAGACTTTCAACAATTTTAAATGCTTTAAGTAATGCATTACTTCTCTTGCCATTAATTGTTGTAAAACTGGAAATTGAGACTCATAGCATTTGTATCGTTGCCAACCATCCTACTTTTACTTCTTTTAATTTTGTGACTCAAAGGTAAACCCCATTGATTTCTATGGAAATCACTTAAACTTGACACCCATGTAACAAAATCACTTAAATTATTTTCATTAAAAAATTCAACATGTTGCAAGTCCTTTTGAAAATATTCTATAAAGATGGAGTTTTATTATGATAAGTTGCTCAAATTTGAACTAGCTTTACAAGCTTCTAAAGTAGTACTTGATCACTTATGAATGTTGTCCATAACATAAAATATCACTCTATTAAGCAATTTAGTGGCCTTCTTAATCAATGTTGATGTCCCCAATGTACTCTAAGGCATTTGGTCTAGAGCAACAATGGTTGATGGTTCTATGAAAAAAGGATTAAGACTCAATGCATCCTTGAGTTCACTTATTCTTCTTTTTAATCTAATATTTCCTAGCTCCTACTCTAAAACACAGTGAGCAAGAGGACCTCCATTATTCATGTACAATTTGAGGAGTCCTAAGGGTTTAAATCCTAGAATTTCTACTTCTACAATCCATTTTCAAGTTACTTTCTTATTCTTAACATCGTCCCTTTTTATTTACAACTATGTTTCTTCCTTATTATATTGAATGTTATGCATAATTAGCCACTAGTCCTTAAAAATAGTTGGTTCCTCTTGAGGCATCTCCTCCACTATCTATTGACTTTCAACAATTCATAATGCTACCCAATCAGGTACTATGGCGTTATCAACTTCCATATTAATAATATCTATCAACCCTTCGTAGTTATGTGAGAACAAGATTGCACATTAGTTGCATTTCTCCCTCTTTTCCTTATTCTAGTCTTTTGATGTTGAGTATTTGTACTAAATTCAATAGCTAAATAATCATTACATATTTGATTTTACTTTTTCTTAAGAGTATTTAGGTCACTTTCACCAATTCCTCTTGTAATCCTCATGAAAATATTATCATATTTCATGGATTCCAAATGTTCATAAAATAACCCCTTAGGGTTAAAACCTTTTATGGGTTCTGCCTCCTTCAAGTTGAATGCATTTAGGATTTCAGAAACCTTTTTTGAATGAGAGGAACGTATTATTGTCACATTATATACATTAAACAGTAGAGAAATGAATCGACTCTTGTTCTTTTTATCAAAAAAGGTGGATAATATCTTGTATTTTCTACAATTTTTTGCAACAAACTATCGGTCACAAACAAATGTAGGAAGAAAAAAAGGGTTTCCATAATATCCATACAATTTGATGTAAGTATGTTCTTCCTCTTGCACTTAAATTCCCTTTACTTTCAAATCATATTCTTGTTGAGTTATAATTTTTGGTTTTGCTCCGATCAACATGTACTTAAATTCCTTGAGAAATTTATCTTGAATAAGGAAAAAATTAGATTATGTATTTTCCTTCCAAAAAATGGGTATCATAATTGGACAAGTTCCTTTTCAACATATATATTACTCCTTAATGGTAATCCCCCAAACACATTACATTAAGAAACAACCAAGGCTATATATGTGGTCATGAAAAGTCTTTAAGCCCTAAAGAAATTACCCAGTTGGTAGAAAATCTCATTCAAGATTATCTCGGCCCAGTCAAAAAAAAATTGTTTCAGAAGGAAAAGTATAAGATGTATAAAACTAATTTAGGAATGTGAGATGTAGATTCTCATTCCATAAAATGTGTGAATAACCATGAAAATATCGATACAATTCTTCTGATATATACCTATCACTTGAGTTAATGCAACCATGAAGTCTATTATCGAGTTAAACCCACCACCCTAGGATCTTATAAAATAATCAGCATTGGGAAACTTGAGACTTATTTTGGGTTTCAAAATTCAAAGTGTTATTCTAAAAACTCTTTAAGTTAGAAATATCGGGTTCTTTAATTCCACTACTACTCAGACCTCTCAACTTCTTGATCAAACAAGCGGGCACACCAAGAAAATATCTCCCTGAAATAAAATAAATAAAAATAAAAAACTTCATGAACACACCTAAAATTCATTAAAACAATGGCTTGAATCTTGTTCTTAATCTATTTCTTAGAAGTTAAGGTCGTGCACCATTTATATGGAATAGACTAATGAAATTCATTGCCTTGATGCAAGAGGAATTGACAGTATCTCCACAAAAAGGGTATATTCTTCTTCTAGTTGCCATACTCCTCAGTTCTCCAATGCACTTTGATATATGTGATTCATATTGGATCATTATATTGTTTTTCATCCATCTTGATGCTTTTAGAGTGGAATAAGTGGACGAATCAGCTCATATGACCAGTTTTACTAGTCATACTTAATTTGGAAACACTGGCTTTGAAACCTTCTGAGAGCATTTTAAGTCATAAAACAACATTTTTTAGCGGTAAAACTTTTCCACTTTAGCACCACGCCTTCTTTTTTCCTATTCTATAAATAATTGCCTCAATTGGAGCTTTTCTATAAAAGTTATGCCACTCGGAGGTTGACCTTCCAATTTTGGCCACCATAATTCAAGAGGATGCCACATCAATCCTTATTACTAATGGAAAAGGGGCAATCCAAGATCATAATGAATAAGACTCTGGAAGATTTGATATTGTAACTCTAGATAATAGTTGAGGTAGTCAAACCTAACCACTAGTAGGCTATTGAGTTATGTTATAATCAAACCACTAGTAGGAAAAGGTGTTCCATTCTTTTCAAGTGAATTTTGTTCCATAGAAGAGTAGAGTAATTTTTAGGGATAGAGAGAGAGAACATAGAGAGGATTTTTCAATATATTATCCCATGGGCCATAGGCCTTGCTTCTTTGTACTCACAACTATTTTTTATTCAGAGAAAGAGATAAGAGAAGCTTAATCTTCCGATTGGGCTTTCTTCAAAAAGGTCTCCTAAGATATTTCTTCTATCAATTATATTTGTGAGTTCTTATTTTGTTTTCCACTATTTTCTACATAAATTTTAATATTTGCATGCATATGCAATAATAATAATCTATAGATATATAAATCTAAATAAAAATAAATCCTCATAGTATAGATTTCAAATTTTTAAATATAGTTTTATCATATCTATTGTGATGAATTGTAAAGTGGAATATCCATGGAAATTTGTGGATCATATTAGTATATGAGTAGGTTTCTTTGGGTATATTATGGTTATTTTCAAGGGATCTAGATCGGTTAAGCCAAATTCAAAAAACCCTAGTCATGGTTGACGAATATGTGAATAACCGTAGTGATCCTATAGAGGAGAGGCTTTTGTGGCTGAAAGCACAAATTGCAAATATACATCATAACTTGAATCTCCTCATGTTGGCCCTGAGTAATAATCTTGGGCTATTCAGATAATTAGGGGTTTAAATGCAGAGGATTGATCAAAGAGGAGATCAAAATATTGGGAAGAAACAAAGAATGAATTGAAGAAAGGACCTGAAAGAGATCAAGCAAGTTCGAGTGCCATGAAGCATTCATAATCCTTGTTCAAAATGGAAGCAAAGGATGATTTCAAGCCATACCAAGGTGAGATCGGTGCTCTAAAATTAGATCATTGGTTTCAACAATTAGAAGTTTATTTAATTGTTCATCAAATAAATGAGGAATAGAAAACTTAATTTGCACGACTAAAATTATAGGGCCATGTCATGACCTAAGGGAAAAGCCACATGAAGACTGTGAGGTTGGAGGGATATCTTCCAGTGACTATGTGGGAGGAATTTAAAACTCTCATAAAGTCATTTTTTCCCTTGTCAAGTGTGACCAATGTATCCAATAGCATTATTTCAGGCAGAAGCAAGGGCATAGTGTATAGGAGTAATCCATAGAGTTCAGAAAGATGGCCATAATGTTGAGTATCTCCCATAAGAACCCATGGGTACTCCTAAAATATATGGGGGGGGGGGGGGGGGGGGGTTGGGTCTACTCAACCATATATGAAATCAAGTGATGCCATTTAAGCCTAGATCCAAGGGCAAGGCTTTTGTATAAGTATAGTACCTGAATAACATAGGCCTAAATAAAGGGGAATCGAGTTGATTGAAGTAGCAAGAGTAGAATGACAAATCTAGGGAAATAAAAAATAATTGGAAAGGGTGGAAATATAAAAATATGGAAGCCACAACATACAAGTGTGAGGATCCTAACAACCATTGTAATATTCACGGTCATACAGATGAGAAGTATTGGAAGTTGCATCTGGAGCTTAACTCGAAGAACAAAAAGAAAGTTAATAAGAAGAAGAATCTCATGGCCACTAATTCAAGAAACCATGTTAAAAGTAGCTCAAATGTGGATGAGAATATCGTCTGTGTGTTAGTGTAGAAGGAGTTGAATCTCAATATCCTTCAATAACAGGAAGAGAAAGAAATGACCAAAATATTCCACTTAAAGATATAGATCGAGAAGACAAAGATTAATGCTTTGTTTGACTTAGGATCATAGATGAATCTCATTACAACATAGTTGGTCAAGAAATTAGGATTGGAATTTCACGATCATCCAAGCCCATATCCATTGGGATGGGTAACTAAGGATGCAAAGTTAAAGGTAACAAAACTGTGCAAAATTAGATTTGCTATTAATGTTGATTTTATTGATGAAGTAGAACAAGATGTATGCAAAGTGGTGTTGGAAGTCCCTACATGTATATACAAGATGTAATATTCATGTGGAGAGACAATCAGTATTGACTCATCAAGGATGGAAAACCATTCACCATCAATGCACACAAATGCAAGTTTAAAATTTCACTCGTAAGTTGCAACCAAGAAAAGAAATTGATTAGTTCTAGAAAGATGTTTTATTATTTTTAAGAGAAAATTGGTGTGTAGAAGAGTTGATTAAAGGAAAGGCATTCCTAAAGGGATGTATTAATAAATAGAAATAACAACTAGAATATTTGTTATAAGCATACAGATGTGTTCCAGGATCCTAAACAGTTACCACCCAAGAGGGAAGTGGAGCATGAGATCCAACTATTGTTAGACTCTCATTGCAAAATATTAGGTTGCATAAGTAATATGTTATAGAAGAAAGTGAGTCGAATAAATAACTGCAAAAGTTACTGGAATGGGGTGCCATTTAACTAGTTACACCACCATGTTGGTCACTCATCATTAGTGTACCAAATAATGATGGGACTTAGCAAATGTGTATTGATTACAGGGTGATGAATAACACTACATTCAAGAACAGGTACCCCCTTCCCATCATAGATTATCTACTCAATCAGTTACAACAAGAAAAATACTTCACCAACTAGCCTTAGAGTCTAGATATCACCAATTTCAAGCCAAATAAGTAGATACCTCAAAGATTTCCTTCAAAACCAGGCAAGATTTGTATGATTGGTTGGGCAAGCCATTCAACCTATGAATTTCCCTTGCTACATTTATGAGGTTAATGAATGTGTTGATGGGCCAAAATGTATTGCCAATGACTAAGGGGTCTCCCCAGTGTGAAGTCCTAATTAGACCTCACACCGTTTGGGATAGGAGCCCCATCCGGTATGTGGGCAAGGCTGCCACCATGAATGTTTTCTGCTCTTGGTTATCAAATGAGAATATGCCAGAGTGGGGCAAGAATGAAGTGCTCGAGCAGTGAAACAAAATCAGCCCAAGATTGACAAATTGCAGAAAGAGGTGCCAACAAGTCACAACAACGATAAGAAGAGATAAACTATAAGAGGGATTAGTGATCTAAAACCCCAACAGACATAATAAATAAGAACATGTCAGAGGTCAATTGCAAAGTAGTTCACCATAGGTTACCGACATGGCAAGGGACAAGTAAACATAGATTCGGAAGCGAAACATAAATGCAACCACTATGTATCAGTACATAACACCTCACATATATGCAAGCACATTTACAAATATGGTGAAGGTACTAGATAGCTAATACAAACACCATGAGTAAGCATGGGAATCACTGCAAAAGGAAAAATAAAACATCTTATTAATATTTTTTCAACTTCAAATACATATCATGCAATTGGTTAATACCCAGTAGTGGAACATGGACTATTCATACCATCACCCAATGTCAAAACCCTAGCCCTACTACAAACCCACTCTCCTAGCTACCAAGAGCTGAGTGGCCTTAGCTCTCAAGCATCAATAAACTCTCTCTATTGGCCGAAACTCAAGTTCTAAAGTCCCTGGTGTAATGAGGCCTAAGGGAACATTTATAGAGGTGAAGTGACTGTTCACCTACTGTGGCCCTTGGTCTGCCTTATGACCTTTCATCTACCTTCATGACTCTTGATATTACCCACTTCTTCCTCAGGCCACAATGATTAGGAAGAAGTGGCTGACATAATGGTGGGTGACATTCTCATCATGATGAAAGAGATAGAGAGGAAGATGTTGAGGGTTATTGGAAACCCTAGAATGTTGGGTGCCCAAATCTTGCCACGTTACGGATGCTTGGTCTTGAGATCAATTCGTTTTCTTACCACTATGCTACACTTGCCTTCATCTATCTTCTGGTAATGTTCCTTTGATTTTATTGAAAAGTTATTAAAACTTGGAAGGGACCACCTGGCTTACTAAAGGAAAACCTAGTTATGCGAGCTCTATGAGAAACCCTAATCCTTTTGCGTAGACCAATATTTGTTTCTGTTCCTTCCACCTGCACACAAATAACATTACTCAGACATAATTTCATACAAATAATGATAATTGAATTACAACCAGCGAATTCAAAAGAATTACATTAACAAATAATTAATCTAGACCCATGTGTGTTCAATTGTTGTGCTACAACATTATCAATGTTGTGGCCTCGGGGGTCCTCTTGGGATTCCTCAGCCATATTCTCATTTATTCTCATTATCACTTCACTGTATGTAATTTCCTGGTATCACTACCCAATCGAGGTCACTAGTGTTCACCAAGGTTAGACATTTTCATGTTGGCCAGTTATGCAAATTCTCGTTTGATGAGAAAACTCTGTCTGTGCCCTTAACTCACAATTTTGTTCCTTTTGAATCAGTATTGGTTCTCGAACTAGTATATTCCAATCCTTTCCAGATGCTATTGAAAACTCTTCAATTGAAACAAAGATGAGCCATTCTTTGAATCTTTTCCTCCAATACTGCAAATTGTGCCATGTTAGAGTCTGAGGAAGTTCCAAGAGTTTGCTACTTTCAACAAGCCGCCATTTGTTGGACACGTCTTCCTCCACTATGTTGTAGTTCTTGTCTTTGATTAATTCTCTAGATATGATGGTTCCTAATTTGGTTCTGAACCTAATTAGTGCTCTTTGTATCCCAACACTTTTTTAATTATGAAACAGAACTCCAATGCGTCGAGCCTTGCTTCTGCTGCTTCACAACTTATTTTAACAATGTTTTAAGGGATGTATAGTAACATCTCAACATAGATTAATACAGTATCCCACCTTTGGAAACCTTGACATAAATGTGCTCAAATCTGTCTCACATCATTAAGCTCAGAAACAGTCTAAGATTTGTCATAAGAAAACCCTAACCTCCTTCACAGTATAGAGAGCTGAAGCATGAATATAAACCAACAAACTTTGGTTGAGGGATCTGGAACAATTTGGAAGCAGAAATAAGGCCTCAAAACCTGTAAGCATAAGCAAAGGACCTTATGTAATGTGTTTGCATGATCTTCTATAGTTTCCTCGTAGATAGCTCCAAGATTTGTTTTGGTCTTTGGCTCAAACTAGCCCTGTTACAAAGCCAACAAATACGAATTGGAATGGAGTATTCGAACTTATCTCATCTGAAAGTGGGACATAAATAAGGTGGGTGGAATCGCTAAGTCACATAGTCACGTTTTACTGGAATTCACACTTAGATGGTTGGACACGCCTGCAACCTCGCGACATGCTGGAGGGGATTCTTGAAACTCAGCTGCATAATCGCGGGAGTCATAGTACAGGAGAGGTCACACCTATCTCTGCTTGCGTTGGGGTGATTTTGCGACCTGGAAACTTGGGATAGGTTGCAGAGTTGCATTTGAAAGGGGTTGCGCTTTCTAGAGATGATCTAGCTGTAACTATGCGACTTAGTAATCTGGGCAAGGGTCGCATGATTGCAACATCGGACAAGTCACATTAATCATTGTGTTTTGCAACGGTGATCTATGAATGGGTGACCTCCAAAGAAAATCGCACAACAACAAGGAAACTCTGGACGCATAGCCATCGACCCTCTCCAAGTGTGATACTACGACTTTCAAGCGACCGATGGAATGTGCAATCCTTTTAAAACTATGTGTGGCATGGGTGGGTGACCCTACATTTCTTCCTATTTGTGCACAATATCATGTCTTCAAAAAATCGTTGACTTCTACAAGGTTTGCGGTTTGTAGTTTTCTGTTGAAACCTTCTGTGCTGCTATCCTCCTCTAACTCATGTCAATGTGTGGCACAACCTTTGTGGGGTGCATGCACTCTGTCCAAGATTAATACGCAAAACCTACCATAGCTTTTAAGCCATTCAATACGTCATTACAAATGTTTTGTCATGTGTGTAAGATATCGCCTTGTTGCCAAGGCCTCCCATTCTGCTGCATGAGTATGAATACTACCACAAAACCCCAGGTTGAGGTTCCTTATCGTTGTGTCTACAACCACGCATGTTCTTTTAGGAGTGCCACTTTAATGCAGTGTAAATGTATGTGAGAACTTAAATGTGGGTTTCCTCATGTTATCCTTTGACATTTCATTGGATATGTCTACATAAGCATCCATTCTAACACAGTGTCAATGTGTGCCTCCCCATGCACTTTATGATGAGCCAGGATGCATGGATTAGATGTGTATCCATGCTTACTTCATTTATTGCCTTGTTTAATTCCTTTGATATCTGTGTCTCCAATGGCACCTTTAACATCATATGCTTTCCATCATATCGTAGTTCGTGGTACCTTCAAGGCATCCTGAAAAAGCAGATGAGATGAAATATAAGCTATTATGCCATAGTGACACTTTTGTGTGAAAAATAAATGAATAAAAACACTAAATCATTTGATGAGCCTGAACAATAAATGATCCTGACTTAAGATGTTATTTTATATTGGTTGATGAAAACATGCTTAAGTTTGGAGGCCAACTCAACATTTCGATGCTTTCATGGATTTATTAATTACATTTGATTTTGATAACGCATGATGCCCGAGGGGTGATGCACTGATAGAGTGAGTGCCTTGAAATGTTAGTGATAGTTGGACTATAGGTTACCATGATCTAGGGTTTTGAATATCCATTGGAACGAAAGCCTTGATAAAAATCCTAATGTACATGCCAAGATGAGGAATCAATCATGAACCGAGGGTTCTATTACATGCAACAATTTCTTCCACGATGACCGACAACGTCGATTGGGACACACTCTCAATGGGATGTGAATTAGGTGAAAACCGAGGGGGATCACTTTTTCCCATTTAGGGTTTCACCCAAACCTCAAAATTGTCCATCGTTTGAAAAGAAAAATTGCATGTACATTTGCTCAAATGGGCTCCAAAATCATGAGACTCTTGACGCATTAATAAATCCATCAGCCTTCGAAACCCTCATGCGGTCCTGAGGCATATGTCGAAGATGAAACATGGTGTGCGGATGCAATGTATGAAATGTGAGTGGGCGCAAAAAATGGGTTGGATAGGAAAATTTGCAGGGAGAGCGACCAGTTGAGTGCCCCATTAAAACTTTAAAAGCTTGGGGTGAGTGGTGTTGTCACAAAATCACACACTAAGGGCTGCAACCTAGTGATATCTTATGCAACTATTTCAGACCAGGCTTTAGACCAAAGATTAGCCTCCTTGATCAGAGAGGGCTCTCTCACAAACTTCTGATAAGAATTAATCACAATAACAGAGGGCTAACTCTT